>JAQIXI010000128.1:0-34534 GCA_034700165.1 Galumnidae sp. Gr-Ori-00277 | reverse complement strand
GACTGAATTCATCACTCCGTGAGTAACAACTTATTCGTGAAAAAGTGAGTAATTCTTTGGTTTTAAATATGTGTTGATATGAAAATCAAAGACTTAATTCATTTAAAATGTAAACTGTTTCTAACAACGGTTTATGTAAACTAGAGTTCCAACTTTTGACAATTTTTCCAACCCTTCCCTTCCCTTAAGAAAATTTTCCAAACTCTTTCCATTCCTTCCCTTCTCTTAAAACAAAAATGAAAGGGAAATACATTTATTTATTCATTCAAATTAATATTAAATAAATTGCTTTCATTTAAATAAATCTTTAAATGAATAAAAAGTAATTTTTTCAAAAAAAATATTATTAAATCTCTTTATTTGTAGAGCTCTTCATCTATTAATTGTATAAAGTATTGGAGTACAACGGGTTAAGGGTTTCGCCAAAACTAAAAGGGAATCCCCTCCCTTCCCTTAATGATACTATTCCCTTCCCTTTCCTTCCCTTACTTAAATTTTACCAACCCTTCCCTTACGGGTCCCGCAAGGGAAGGGTTCAAAAGTTGGAACTCTAATGTAAACAAAGTTTTAATTCTAAATAAGGTTTTACTATTTTTTTTTATTATATTGTAAGTTAGAGCCCACAGTTGAGGCCAGTTTTCAAACCCGAACCGAACCGAACCCGAAATTATGTTTTCAGAAAAACCCTAAAAAGCCCAAAATTTCCAAACAAAGATAAAATTTAAGGAAATATATACGTATATTATAGTTGATATTAATAAACAATAATTTGCTTAAATTGTTTTCTTTGTTTTAAGAAATTTTATTCCTTTGAAATGACTATAGAAAGTTAATTCACAACAGAGATTCCTAATTGGAATTGAAAGCAATACATTTGTTAATAGAGTTTTAGAGAAATTAAATTTATTCTCAAACCAAAATCTAATTATCAATGAAATTTTAATCTAGCTATTTTCGAATCATTTGTATCAATATTTTTAAATAATTTATTTTATGGATTTTTTTCATATTTCATAATTGATTTATTCTATTTTGATTAAAGCAATAATATTGAATAAATGAATACAAATGTGTTCTAATTTTGAAACTTGAGACTTCCTATTTTAACAGTTAAAAAAATTTTTTTTAGCAAAAAACTATAGATTTTACAAATTCTCCAAAAAACTGTAGGTATTTAAAACTCCGAAAAAACCCGCCGATCCGAATGATTTTTTCCCTAAAACCCGAACCGGTCCGACGTTCAAAATTAAAGCCATAAACCGAAAAAACTCGAAACAGTTTCGGTTTTTTTCGGTTTTGCCTGAAATCCGTTAACCGACTGTGGCCTCTATTGTGAGTTACAATATTATTCTGAGTCTATTTTTTGACAAATAAATAAAATTTGACTTAATTTCAGGATTACTCTTATGTTGTCATTTGTCGTTATCTTTTAAAACTATGAAATCATTACAAATAATATATTATATATAAAATTATTAACTAACATGGAAAATATGGGATTGCCCGTGTATCCCCTGGAACAAAAAATCGGAAAAATACCCCCTGGGATTTTGAAAAACTCAACATTACGTCTATGGGCAATAGTGATCGCAATTTTCTCGCATTTCCAAAATTAACTAGAAATTTTCTAGAAAGCTTCTGGATAAATTTCTCTAAATTCTTCCCATATATTTGATTGGGATTGTGACGATTAACCGAAAGACTATTCATCGAAAAACAATTAATCGAAAAACAATTAACCGAAGGACTATTCACCGAAAAATTAGAGGTTTAACCAAGGTGGTTCATACTCATGTGACCTAACTTGACTTATTCTAAATATTTCTTATAACTTTACATAACCTTACCTAACCAAAACTAACAAGCTATTATAAATATTAAAAAAATTATCTTATAAAAAACATAAAAAATTCAAGATGATTCCTAAATAGCAACACTCTTGATTACACCTTTATTTAAATTTTGGTGAATAGTCTTTCGATTAATTTTCTTTCGGTTAATTGTCTTTCGGTGTATAGTATTTCTGTGAATTGTCTATCGATGAATCGTTTACGACCGATTTGATTTTAGTGAGAAAGTTCTACAAAGTTTCTAGAAATTTCTCTTTTGCGATCACTAATTGACAAGCACTAGGTCTATCGAGGTTTTTAGCTTCCAGGATGGGATATTTTGCCGAATACCCCCTATAAATCGAGATCTTTTTCCATTGCTAGATTATTAATTAATATGGTATTATAAATTATTATAAATTAATAATAAGGTGTATTTAAATTTAATTAAAAATGATTTATATAAGCTTTAATGTTTATTGCCCTAAAAATATCATGTAAAATTTGTTTATTATCATAACAAATTAATGTTATATTAGAGAATATAAAGAGATGTTTAACATTAGAGGCATTTCACTGTTAATATTTATTATTTAATGTGTTTTTTTGGTCTTTTATGATATAATTAATATCTCATAATTTTTTTATAAAATATATGTAAATAAATATTAAAATATATTAAGTTACAAATTTCTTTATTTGCCTTGTTCAAAAGAATTTCACACATCGAAAATATTTTTCTAATTATTTCTCTTCAGGAAGTCTATTAAAGAGAGAAATATTTGAAATTCTATTATTATGACTAAAATAAGTGATGTATGAAATTTGAAATATTTTTAAATTAAAAATAATAATTTTTATTCAATAATTGTTTAATCAAATTGTTATTAATATTTTTAAATACAAAAAACCCTTATATGTGAAACACACGAAATGCCAACATTTTTGTTCGAAATATAGAGCAAAATGTGCTCGACTTATATAATAAGATTTACATAAGAATTGAACATCTATTATCTAGTTCATGGTTACCCATTGAGCCACAGGGACTGAAATATTTAGTTATACTTACTAAATACACTGACCAAGCATGTATATTAATAATGAGTTTAAATGTGAATAGTTTCAATGTGTTTATTCACTTCACATAACCTATGCATGAATTTGGCTCAATGGGTAACCCTGATCTAGATGCATTTTTGACAAATAGAATTATAGAGAGTTGATTCTTCTTTTTGTGAAAATATATCAAATAAATTATAAATCATGTATTTTACAAAAGTTTTTGTCAGAAACACAAAAAACTGATAAAAGAAATAATAAATTATTAAAATTTTTTATACCTATTCTTTCAATATATGAAAGTTTACATTAAAAATGATTTAAAAATTGATAGAAAAGAATTTGATTTTAATCTCTATTCTATTCTATTATTGAAATTTTGTTTCAGAATAAGTATTCAAAAAATGTTTTACTATGGAATGCAGAAAACAAGGAATGCTTTCATTCAATATATAAGTGATTTTAGTAAACTTACATTTACTGTTTCCATAGCTGACATCCGCCAAGTGCTTAGCAATAATTTTCATCATCAAATAATTTCTCAACTAACCATGATCACTATTGGAATTTTTAACTATAAATGATTATTAAATGTAATGAATACAAATAAGTGAAGACTTAAATTGGGAGACAATTGATTTTAATATATCTTAAAATATAATAAAATTAATAAAATTATTATTACATATTTGAGTTCAAATATCTATTAAACAAAACGTAACGTATATATACTTTGAGCTCAAGTGATGGCCATTGGAAAAGGATTTACTCAATGAAATGACTCATCGAAGAAGAAGAGCAGCGCATGACTTCTCTTTAATGTTCTATTGATTGTTGTTTTTCATTGACTTTCAAATGTCGAATATTTGCACAGAATATATCCAAATGAGTACCGATTTTTACGGATTTGCATAAAATTTTTGTCATTTATTATAAATAAAAATATTTTTTCAGTGATATTGTGTTTATTTTTCAAAACTTAAGGAAAATTATAAATTTTATTTAAAATTAATATCGAATTAAATAAATTATATTTTGATTTATAGTAATATTTGAAAAAAAACTTATCGATTATTGACTAAAATTCACTAAATATCAAATAATAAGTATATTATTCACAATTAAAGAACAAATTCAATAAAAATCATTTTTTAAATAAATTAAATCTTTTTTATACACAGAATAAAAGTTGGGCCAAATCGCACTCAATTAAGATTTAAAACATAATTTGAAAATTGTTTAATATCTTAATATCTTTTGTTACATATATTTATTTTTTATTCATTTTTTTATTATTAATCTTAATATCAATAATTTGATGGAATCAAACCAAACAAAAATATTAAACTGAAATATGCTCTTGTAATCTATAGTTAACTTTTAAAAATGTGATCTTGGTAAGATGACAAAATGCTTACTTCAAAATTAATTCAAACAAAGAATTATTGCTCACATTTTACTTATAATTGTTTTTGAATGAAAACAATTATATTTAAATATATCTTCACTAACAATATCTGAATAAATAGTCGAAAGGGTTTCGTTTGAATGAGAGTTTGTTTTCACATAAATATTATTATTTGCGTCACTTTTAATGCCATTCATATTGTTTTAAACACAAAACAAATTCCAATACATTCTATGAAGAGTTTCACCAACTATTGCCTTAAATTTGTTTAACAATAAAATTAATATCAATTAATAGGTGGGCGCAGCATAATTGATACCAGAGCCCATCATTTGGTCCTGGGATACGTTTGTGAATGGATTTTCCTGATAAGTCGGTTCTTCTGTAGCGCCAGCATAAGCGGAATATCCGGCGGTGTCCTCATTCTCATAACCGGTTGCAAATTGAGACATATCTGTTCCCTGATTCCAACGCATCCATGCAAAGTAAGCACAGCCACCCTTTCAAGTAATATATAACTAATTATATTAATAGACAACAAATATTTACGAACTGACCCACGAAGCGATTGAAAAGAATGAGAAAGCGATGGCAGCTCTACAACTATTAATTCCTTCTCCATATGGCGGCCAATCAGCACTTGCCCAGGACAGACCCAAATAGCCGAAACAAATCAAGTAAAGACCAGCCCAGGCTCCTGGTTATCCATTTAAATCATATATTAAAACAAATAATTGTCTCGAATAAGAATTACCAGAAAATCCCAAATCAAAGGCAACGACACGACGTCTTATTTTAACACTCGAAAGGTTTTGAAACAAAGCCTCCAAAATAAGGAATGCAATACTCGCTAAAAAGCCAATCAGTCCCAGACCTGATCCTAATCTACAGGCGGTGTTGCTATCTTTACTATAGAGACAATATTCTTTGCCTCCTCGTACTTCATCCTTATACCATCCCTTCGCTGATATACAACCAAAAACAATAACTGAACACAACTGTAAATAATAATAATTTAGTAAATTTAAATAAAAAAAATTAACTCATCATATCAACTTGGTCATATTATTCTCATATTTGTTATCTAAAAGCATTAGTTATAAATTATTCAGTAAAAGAAATGTCAGTATATTTCTGTTATATTAGAAAATAATAAAAATAATAAATTATTAATATTTTGTATTTCTATAAAAACTTAAGTTATTTTTATAGGATTTGATTTAATAATTGAAATGTTTTTGAAATTTACTAAAATTTTTTATCTATAAATCATAGAAAATACATTCGTTATAAACAAAACATTACAATCAAAATAATATGGATATCAGTTTCCAAATTATATTTTGTTTTGTAAATCACTTAACTATTTATTAATCCAACGAATGAATAACATTTAATAATAAAAATAATAGAATATTTAATCATTATTTCATAAATATTTTACTTAAACCTATCAAGGATATTTTAACGAAGTATAGCTTTAATTCCCGAAATGTTACTTCACTGCAAAACATATATTTCTCGACAATAATTATTATTCAATAAATGCATTAAATTTAAAGAATTTCATTTGTAATTAAATTTTAGATTAATTAAAAAATATTAATAAATATTAATTAATATTTATGAATATCCTTTTGATTTCTATCTTTTAATAAGTATTAGATAACAATTAGAGAGCAATAAATTATTTTTATTTTACTATTAATAAAATTGTTTTAATGAGATATCTTACCCAGCAAATAAATCGAAGAATAACTTGTGGTCGAAGAATATACCCGATGGGATCAAAAGCCGAACCTTTGAGACAAATATTTTTCAGTTAAATATAAATTATATAGATCAATTTTAAATCAACATTAAATTAATTAAATTAATCGCAATTTTATTAATAAAAAATCTTATAATTATAAATATTTAGTACTTAATTCTATTTAATTAAGGATTAATTAATTGTATATATAATTAAATTAAAACAATTTTAAATTTTTGATAAATTGATTAATAAAAATATGTTGAATGAAGTAATACCCGCTTTTGCGGCCCCAAACGCTGCGTTCATATTATTCATTGTATTTATTAAATTGGATTTTATTTTTAAAAAATTAGATCTAAATTTGAAATTCAAATATATTTAAGATATGAACCGACGCTCATATAAGTTGTTCATTACGTTCACTGTTTGACAGTTTCTAAAATTTGAGTAATTTTTGTTATTTTCTGTTATTTTCTGCAGAGAAACACAAATTATTTAATTATTAATAATTATTATAAACAATTAAATTCAATTGAAATATTATTCTTGTTTACTAGATGCTCTTTTATTTTGATATATATAATTAATGAGTAAACCAGGATATTTAGAAAATTACAATTTGAGGTAATTTTTTGTTTCTTTGAGCTCAGCTCTGGAATGACTGCGAATGCGTACAGAAGTAAAGAAGTGAATACAAGTGAATACAAATTGATTTCTTTTTTGATTCATAAAAATATTCGGACTTTTATTTGAAAATATAATTTTACAGACATTGAGTCAAACGATTCTAATCATTCTTTTTATATAACAAACAATAAATTAAATTTCAAACAAAACGTCTCTCAAAATGAAATGTAAGACAAAAAATAATTGATTTATTTTATAACGAATTTTCATAAATAGTTATATAATTTCATGAAACAAATGAACAGATTTCAGATCAATGTGTCGACAAGTGATGGCTTTGGTCTTTACTGATAAGCACTTGTCTACACTTCGAACATATTATAAATTCATTAGAGTTACAATCATTTAATAGTTTGGATCCCTTAGGAATGGCTCCTTTACTGTTCTTCAATTCTATTTGTTGAGCTCTCAATAATTCATTTTGTTTTTGAATGTCAGGCAATAAAACCAAAAGTTCAGAAAAAATTGTTATAAACTTATTTCTTCCGAACAAATCAATACATTTTTGAAAATATTGTTCTCCAGTTATGAGTGACTGACGAAATTGTTTCGACGATTCTTTAAATAACAAGAACTTTGAGCGGTCGCACAAAACTTCCTCCACTTTTCTGACCAAACATTGATTTCGTTCACTGAAATCAATTGGATTTGTGTAACAAATTTCTGTATTAAAACTTTCAGAATTCAAAGATTCCAAAGGAATTGATTCGTTTGAAGTCGTTATCACTTGTTGTGCGACAGAACTGAGCGATAAATTCTTTTTCTTTACAGATGACAAACCCGGCGGAGGGTTTGCTGTCGTCGCTCGAGATATCGGTTGTAAAACAGGTTTTGTTTTCTTTAATTTTTCTGTCGTTTTCTTTTTGTTGGGTTCAAGAGATGGGAAGTCATCAAAACTATTCAAAACCGACAAATTATTACTATTATTGGGAACAGAAGTCTGTTCTATGGGTTCATTTGTCAAAGGCGTGGGTTCGGACTGTATTGAAGTATTCCATTCAGAGTTTTGGTTCTTTTTATTTAAATTATTGTTGAAATTAATTGATTTTTGAGAACCTTTTTTTGTAGTGACCGGCAGTGAAGGGAACTCTTCTCTATTAATAAGAAGGGGTTTATTCTTTACCTTTTGTTGATTTTCAGTTCCAGTTATTAGAGAAGAATCGATTAAATTTATATTTTTTCTAACGTTTTGTTGAGATTTTGAAGGAACTGAAGACTTTTGTTTCGCTAATTTGTTATAAGAAATGGAAGTATTAAACGCCACTCCTCGGGAACCGCCCGGAAGAGCCGGAAACTCATCGTCATTAGTGGTATTCAATTTTGGATTTTTCGATAAATAAACGCTATAAGTATTGGACTTTTTATTTGGTTTAGTAGACTCTTTTGAATCGCTCTGTTTTGAAGAGTTGGCAGTAATAGAAGGCGTAATTGAATTGGAACAAAGAGATGGGAAATCTTCAGGTCTGGGCGGTTGAATGGGTGCAGAGTTAGCAACTGTTGCCTCTTCATTGTCTAATTCTGAATCGGAGTCCTTCTTAATTGGATTATTTCTTCGCATTTCTTTTTTGATTTGTTTCTTCGTTTGCTGTCCGTTATCCAAATGACCGCTTCTGTGACTAACAAATAGGTCTAAAGACAAAGTTTTTGCTTTCTTAAGATCAGATTTACTCATATTTTGAGAGTGAAATTGTGTGATATGAACCTGTAAATCAATTTCACTTCGAAAAACATTTGTAAACTTTTCGTCATTAGTGTCGCACTCTTTACAAAGAAAGTGATCGGATATGAAGTGCTCTTTCAAAGCACTGTAATCGGCATAAAAGTGGCTAAAACCGGACGGATCGCAGAAATGACAATAAAAATGTTCTCTTCTTAAGTGTAAGTGGAGGTCGTCGTCGTCAACATATCTTTCATCACAAAAAGTGCAAATGGGATGTCCCCTATGACTGGTCTCATCGGGATCTCCACTTTTGCGATGTCGGGCCAACTCTTTTCGGGTATAATATTTGCGTTCGCGAGTAAACGACTTTAGATTATTAACACATAAATCGCATAAAAACAATTCGTGTTCTTTTCTATTCATTTCAAACAAAAATTACTTTTTATTGAAATCAATTATAAGACAGACCTGAGATGAGTAGTCAAGTCATGTATTGTTTTAAAAGGGGGTCTACCCTTGCATCTACGACAGGGATGTTCCAGGAGTTTTCCGTAAGCCTCTAATGACACCTCGTCTTCAAAATAAATTCCGAAATCATTTCGATATAAACACTTTTTGAGGTTAAAGTCTTCAAACTTCTTATCTTTAAAACTCGTGAACACAACCTATGAATTACTCGAATTAAATATTGAATCAAATGTTAATAAAATCAATACTTCATCCAATTGTTGTCTACAAATCGGACACTCATTTTGTTTGCAGAGGACTCGCATTCTTGTACTGCACTCATAACAGATCCAATGATCACATTTCCCGATAGCAAAGATCAACTTCTTGTGGTTCGGAGAGATGTGTTGACAGCAGACAACACATATAATACCACTTTCGTCACTCATTTTATTTAAAAGATATCTGTAATAATCATAACAAATGTCACTCAAAATACAATTTATGGACAATTAATGACAAATACCTGAATTACAGTCAATAATAATAAACTAATAATAAAGTTTAGTCCGAATTTAAATATATTTTTATGAAAAAACATATATTTTTGGTTAAGAAATGTGAGACACGTTTACAGTTATTAGTTATAAGACGTTATATAAACGTTAAATATAATCAAATGATCGCTTCTTTTCTAATCAATTATTAGATCACAACTCATCTAATCGTTACACAAATGCGAAAAAATACCTCAAATCATATCCAAAGATAATCTCATTTTACTTACATTTAATTAATTTTAATCGATTTAATTGTTTTAATCGATTATTAAATGGAAATTAAAGTGAAGTGAGTGTTAAGTGCGAACAAAATTCAATAAAAATTGAGAAACAGTTTGTGGTTCACGTGTTTTGTCACTCAATATTGAACTTCATATGAAGTGAACACACATTTCAGCGCTATTTTCAAAACCAAAACCTTATAAAAGCTCTTATTTTAACACTATTTTTGGTTAAAATATTAGTTTTAATTTTAATTAAAATCCTTTCGTCCAAATTATATTAAAATTCAATCAATGAATGCAAAAAAAAACAATAATTTATTTTGAGAGCAATTCAAAAAAATTAGCATGTTTGCATACTTTTTTCAAATACCCTGGAGATCGACATTTGGCAAATACTAGAAAATAATAATTATAATATCAAATATAAATGTTTTATTATTTCAGAGAACGTCTTTTAATTTAAACATTTAAAAAATATTTTTTACAAATCTATTTATAATTTCACCTTGATATAAATTGCCATTAACCTCGTTCTTTTTTTAGTAACTAGGAATAACTGGGTAACCGCTTATATCTTGTAAACTCACTTTTTATTTGTCATAAAAACTAATATTTGATTAATATTTTTGAGTTTCATTTTATTAAATAATTGTCTTATAATTTGTTTTACAATTCATTTATAATTGAACTTAACTGAAACCGTCCTCTACTGAAACCCTTCTTTACTAAAATTTTTTCTAAAAGTTTTTTCTAACAAATTTTTAATGACTTTTGAGTACAAAATGGTTTTTAAAGCTGTAAATTAAAAGAATAGTTTTTTTTTTTTTGTAAACTTTAAACATTAAATAACGTTATTTTGAAGAATAAAATTGTGTTTTTTGGGCCAAAAACAAAAATTTTGATTTTTATCACTATTTTTAGCCAAAAATGACTAAAAATAGACTAAAAACGCTTAATATAGTCTAAAAACTACTAAAAACTACTAAAAACAATGAAAATTAATATTTTTAGTTAAGTTTAACTAATTTTCAAAATTATTTATCATTACTTGCTTTTAATAGTTTTAGTTTTGTTCCTTGATAAGTTTTATATTTTTATTCTTAATTAACTACTTATTGTTTATTCTATGTTTTTTTCAACGACTTATTTTCAGATCAAATTATTTCTGTTATAAAATCAATTTTTAAAAACTGATACCAAGATCATCTCTGAGCTACCCTGATGACTATTTGAGTTTCTTTTTTCTGTTTCAATATATGTTTAATTGCTACAATTGTAGTTATAATTATTTAATACTTGTTAGTTTTACTTATATTAACAAAAATGAAACGAATGACTGTAATGTTATTATTTTTCAATGAATTTTCATATAATTGTGTCAAATATTGAAAGAAATTATTTAAACTTAAATTGTGTTTAGTTTTAATCAGAATTTTTATAATAAAATGCTTTCTTTTGACATTAGTTTCATTTCTAAATTTGAATAAAAATATATAAAATAAGCCAGCTCAGTTTACTTTATTTATTTCTTAGATTAATTTTATTTCTTGTGTAAAAAGTTGACCTTGCTTAAATAATAATTAAATTGCTTTTCAAAATAATTTAGTAAATATGTCATTAATCTAACCTTTTGAATAATTTGATCAAATTTGAATGTGCTAGTCACTATGAGCTAGTCAAAAGTCATTAGTGTGGAAGTACTCAAGTTTTATAAAAATAATTCAAAGAAAACTTAATTATGATTCTGTGCTCTAAATATAACATTTTTGAAAAGTGTGTTAAAACTTTCTCAGTGTCTCTAACCTGAAAGTAGTCAAAACAAATTAAAGTGGTTTAACATAACATAAGATATTATAATCTTTGGCCACAAAATTAAGAAAAGTCTCATTTTTTGTTTGTTTAGAAACGAATGAGTGAGCGGTCAATGAAGTCAATGTCTGACTAAACAAATTTCATTCCGATTTCATCTCATTTTTGGGTCATTTCTTTTGAACCAAATTTTCAAAGAAGAACAACGAGTTATTCAATTCATTTAATTGAAATCTTCGAATAGTGTTAAGACATTCAAACCATTGAATCTTAACTTTAAAAAAGAAGTTTTAAAAGTATTGAAGTACTAAAGAGTCAAATAATGTCTAAATATTTACTTTTATTATTATTTATTTGTTTCGTATCCACTAATTGTAAGGAAAAATAATGTTTAAAATTTTGGTAATTAATTGTATTATACTTGAGGTGAACCCAATTCTACGATTGCCATAACTAACGAAAGCGCTACAAATGCCACCAAAATGATTGTCCTCGAATTTTTTAATGGAATGGGAAAAGCTTTACAACAATTTCTGACTACAAATACTAATAGAGATACCCAGGTAAGTTTTGTTCTCTAATATTTTTCAACCAATAGTTTATTCTGATATTCAGGCGATTGATTCCAATTCAACGCTTAAACACGAAAATTATCGAATTGAAGGACAAAAACTAAGGGAAGAAATCATCAAAAGAGTCAATAATTTACAAACAATTATTAGAACAGCGATTGAAGTCTCAAAAGAACGCAAAGATCTTATATCAAAACGAATTTTAGAACAGACGGACTCTAGACTTGAGGGCGCAAAAGAAAGGGCTGATAAAATTCTAAGAGAGGTAATTCTTTTATTTGATATCCTTTGCATTTAATATAATAATTTATATAATTAATGAAATTCTATTTGAAGCCACACAACAGTGAAATAGCGGTCAGAACTTTAAGGACAATCAATAGTGGAATCAATCATTTGTCTACTTTTGTCAACACTTTGTTAGGAAGAGTTAACATTTCAATCAAAGTTGATGTCAAAGAAAAGAATCCAAAAGAGACTCCAAAAGGGAATCCAAAAGAGAATTCAAATCAGAAAAAGAAATAATTTTTTATAATTTTAATCCGAAATTATTTAATATTAATTTTATAATTAAAAAGCGTTTAATTAAAGCCATATTTATTAATGATTTTTTGTAAACTTAACAAAACTTTTGTTAATATTATTAACAAAATCTTATTAAAAGTCAATAAAATTATTTTCACTGATTTTTCAAAGAAATATAATCCTATTTTACTATAAGATTATACAAATGACATAATCTTAATAAACAGATATATATTTTATAAAACCTCACTAATTATTTTTATTTATTTAACACAAAATATTAATTATTATCGGAAAGAGTTGTGAAACCATTTATAGCTCCAAATGATATTTTTTGCAGACGTATTGAATAGCATTTTCAAAGTCGTCGAGAAGTTTCATTCGGAGGTCGCGATGTTTTTCAATGAGAGGTCCGATAGTTGTCTCAATTTCTTCTAATTTATCCAAAGAGTTTTTAAATTCTTTTTGTGTGCTTTTATCAGAAAAAGTGTGTGTTTTCGCTAAATAAAGTAGTTTTTTATACTCTTCGTATACCTTTGATTGTCTCTCTTGAAATTCTTTGTCCTCTTTGTCTTTAATTGAGTCCTTTAGAGTCATTTCATTTCCAAACACATTTTGTGTAAAAACACTCCAAAAGACTAAACATTTAAATTAATTATACAAATTTAAAATATGCGCTTGATAAAATTACCTATAAAAAGAATAAAAGCTGTAAAAATAGGTTTCATTTTTAATATAATTTTCTTTAATTAAATTCTGTTATTCTATTTCTAAGATAATTACAATTTGTTTACTCAATAATTAAATTAAAGCGTATTTTTCAAAACTTAACTCACAATTAATATTTCTGACTCTAAACTATTTACTTTTATATAAAATAAATATTCAAAAACAGATTCTAATTTTCACACATTTGTTGACTCATCGACTAATTATTGGAAATGTTTTGAATGAATTCATAATCTTTTAATCAAATGAGAAGAAAAACATTTGCTATAAATTTTGTTCAAAATATATTAGTTTATTAACAATTTTATCAGAAAATTATACATTGACCATGCACCTTTAAATAAAATTTATAAAACTTTTATTGATTCTCCAAACTTGAAAGTTCAACTTCAATCCATTCCTTGACATTAAATGAAGAATTGTTTCAAACAAATTTTGTATTCTTATCACTTCTAGTAATTTTATAAATTGCTCTGAACATTAGCACAATTGATCTAGCACACATATTGCACATAAATTGCATTAATTAATTCGATTTTATTTGGAAAACATTAGAGTTGATGTGAGAGACTCTTCATTGAAAGTTATAGAAATGAAAGGCACGTATAACTCATTATTACTTATATTAGATGCTCTCAATAATAATAATAATAATAATAATTATAATCACATCCTTCAGACTGTTATTAATTTCTTGATATAATACAAAAAATAACATTTTTTAAATTATTTATTCGAAATTCAATTGATTAACAAATATTATTAACAATCAAAACAAAATTCCGGTTTAAAAGGTTTTTATCTAATTTAATAAATAATTGATTTAATAAATAGTTTAAATAGAAGTGACTTAATATACGAAATCACAATAAAAGGCAATTAACGAGTCATTCAAAGTTCATCTTTTGTGTGAATCTCTACTTTTGAGTATTTCGAAGATTTTTTCGTTGTTTTGCTTTTGTTTAGTTTTTTACTAATTTGATGATCACTTTTATCATTAAATGGTTTATCTTTTGTTTCATTGAAAACATTTAAAAATTGATTAATAATTTTAGAGCTAATCTTTTTCTCTGAATTATTTAATTTCTCAATAATTAATGTCTTTAGTAATCCATTTGTCACTGTTTTTCGTCTCAAATTTCTGATGTAAATAATTAATTGATTTAAACTGGATTTAAGTTCTTTAAGTTGTGTTTTCTTTTTATTGGACTTTTTTATCGAAATTTGACGAATTGTTTGTCGAATTAATGACAGTTCTGTAAACGCATTCTTTAAGGTTCTGAAGACAGAACGCGAGTGAATATAACTTAATCTAAGATTATTTAAAAGACACTTTTGTTGACAAAAATGAAGAGATATCTGCAACTTAACGCTCGACTGCGAATGTTTTAATACAAATTCAACTAAACCTGTAGTAGTTATGGGAGTATTGGATGCGTACACAATACTATCGCTTTTCCTATAAATTAAATTTAATTTTAAATTTATTAAAAAAAATAGAAAAAATGAGACCTTTTGGACGGAAAAAACATAATCGTTGGGAACCTAAATAAAAACAGTATTTTATTTAAAAGATTTTCCAATAAAAGAATACCTGTCGACAGTATATTCCCAAGGTAGATCATTGGCGTCACCATTAATTCTATGAAATATGCGTTAAATTAAAAGACATAAAATTTATAACATATGACAAACCGGGTAAAAACAACGCCATTTATATGACTGAAAATTCGGGCCACTTCTAAGTAAATGTGAGCAATAGTTGAGCAAAAGCCACACCACTGGGCGTAATACATGACTATTACATCTTTATTCGGGTCTAACACTACCCGAGCAAATGTTTGTGAATTAAGTTCGGGAACGCAGACTATTTGTCCGCTTTTATCTGAAAGACATGAACCAGAAGTTGAAGGAATTGAACTGCTTTTAAGAAATCGCGGCAAAGACCGAGTCGTAAAGTTTTTGATAAATTCAACAAAACTTCGCTTATTTATTGTCTGCGATTCACTCAATTCATTAGTCAAGACATGAATACTTTCGGTGGAGGACTCGACAATAACTCCAACTGTTGCGTGAGTTTCGTTGAATACATCGATACCCAAGTTTTCGGCAAAATAGGGGTAAAGAATAGAATCTAAAGCAGCAAATCTTAGCGTACGATTGGAACGACACGAAAGTCCTGTAAAGTTTGCCCTCCAATGTTGAGAGCCTTCAGAATTGTCCGGAAAATTTAAATCACTGTATTTAAGGCCTAAATTAAGTCTATGGCAATGTTGTAGTTCTGAGTCCTCAACCATTTTTGTTATCATTTCATCAAAATTTTGAGAATTTGAATTCTGGTCAACATTTGAGAGGAAATACTTTTCGTCCAATTCATTATATGAGGGATGAGTTCCAGAACAGGTCGTCACAATTCGATAATAAGAGGTATATTTTGGTTCAAATGAGGACTTTATTTGATTGCAAAACTCGGCAGAACTGTTGGCACTGTTCGGATCGAAATCATTTAGAAATCTGGAAGCAGTGGCCAAACAGTTGAAACGCTGACAACTGGCCGGACATTTAGCGAGACTAATGTGGACACAAGACGTACAAAAGCACTTCTTATCACTGCCTTTATTAGAAGGTCGCCAACGGACTACTTGTGAGTGACAACACGTATCGCTTTCAACAGATCTCTTCGGGAAACTATTTTCTTGAATACTAACGGGTTCTACCATTTCGTGACACTTTTCTTCTAATTCCATCAGTTTTTCTTCTAAAAGATGTCGTCTCAAAATACTTCTATGAATTACTGATCGAATGAGAGGAGAATTATCGCAGTTATAGTAATCCATAACCACTTCTCTGAGCTGTCAATCAAATAAAAAAATTAATTAAAAAAATGAAGACTAAAGAGAATCGTATGAATACCGCATCGAAATACGGAGAAATTCCTAAAACAAAACTTCTCGGAGTAAACAAAATTAGTGTCGGATTCTTAGTAACGATATCTGAAAGAGCGCTACTCTTAATGCCAGATGGGGTCAACCACCGCAAAGTAGCCGTTTGTTGAACTCTGCTATAGACCCAACTCAGAATTGTGGCCGATTTAATAGATTTTGTGCCGTAATGTTCGGTTGAGTTCCACAAAAGTAGTGTCAAGGTTTGAGGCTTTTCTAATGAGAGTTTCACCGCAACTCTTCTGCTCGTTATAACACAATAGCAGACTGTCCGCCACGGATCAGATGTCAAGGCTTTAACAGCAGTAGAAAAAAACTGCTTATATCCGGGGGGTTGAGGCGATTCATTGAAGTCAAAGAATGCGATCAAAATGGCCTAAACTTGCAAAATTGGGATTTTAGACAAAACCATTTAAAGATATGCTTACGTCGTGTTTTGCTCTTAAGTCTAATAAATGGCCCTCATTTTGGACAGGAATTATAGGATCCAAAAGATTGTCGAGAAAAGGAATGATATAACTGGCGACAATCGGTCCCTTATATTCGACGGCACCGGCCATTCGAATGTGAGCCAACATAACCGGATATCGTTTCAAATTATAGTATTGACGACACTGTCCTTCGGGCCACCAACAGTTTATTGCACCGAAGAATATCTGTTTAATCAATTCATTGAAATTTGTTAGAAAAAAAGGATTAGAGGACAGGACCTGATTTCTGTAATGTTTGGCAACGGTTTCAAACTCTTTCTTAACTCGAATGCATTCTGAATCCCAGGGGGCGTCTATTGGCACAGGTTTTCAATTAATAATCAAATCAAATGAATATAATTTTAGAAATATTTACAATACATAATAAACGAGACATCATTTTGTAGACTTCTGTCCGACAATTCTTTTAAATTTCCGAATTCGTAATCAATTATTGGAAACAACTGTTCGTCAAAAAATTTTGTTGGATTTGGAGGTCTTCGGGTGCGAAGTGGCCTATCATTCATACAAATTAAAGCTATAATTGTACTCAAAATTTATGTCAAATCCATTCATTAATGACTTAATTATTTGAATTTAAAGTAAATATTTTTTATATATTTCTTAAACGGAATCAATAAAATTGAGTTAAAATAAGTTTTATCTTTCAATTACTCTGAAATAAAAGACAAACGTTTGGTCCTAAAGAAATGCTGAATATTTAGTGAAAATTTCTAAAAGTTATACTAAAAAGCAATTAGCGATTTGCTTATTTGCTTGCTTAATTTCCTTGAATACTGTAATTTTTAAAAATAAGTTAATTGAGTAAAACAATTGTTTATAGATCTTTATAATTGAAATTAAATGAAATAAGTTTTGAAAAATATATTTTAATGAATGACGTGTTGTATAAAAGTTAAGACACGTGTTATAAGTTATAAGTTATATAACATTTCATTATTTTAAATAAAATTTTCATTAATTAAAAGCATTTAATTTTCCCGAAAATTGTCATAAAATAAAATATTTTTACTAAATTTGTTTTATAACAAAAAAGAGACAATATTTGAGATAAGCATCAAATCATTGAATCAGAGATAAAATATTAATTTTGTGTTTCGTTTAATAAAAAATTTATATTTAAGTAAAGTTTAACAAAAAATGCAAATCAAATGTTATATAAAATTTGCGAAATGTTTACGATTTTGAGTTTTTATAGTTTTATTATTTTAATTAAAGTCATTAAACTTTTGATAAACTTATTTATAATAGTTTTTGTTATATTTATGTCATCAAAATATAAATTAGTTTAGTTTTTAAATGTTTTTTAAGACTTTTTATGTAATAAAAGTCAAAAATATAAACATAAGGGCTTTACCCCTATGCCCTAGGCATCTTACCCTTGGTGAAGAGCTGCCAAAAGGGTGATGATTATGGCTAAGACCAAACATATTAAGATTTGTTTACTCTTTTGTTTCATTGTATTGAATGCAAATAAAATGCATTTCTCGACAATTGTGTGGACAGAGGTATCACTTGTCGGACATTTGACCGAATTGTCGGACGAGTGGTTATCGACATCAGAGATGTCTGTTTTGATGTAACGTTTGTTTGGTCTGACGCTAACACTAATACTGATATCATTTGATTCGTTGCTTTCATTCGCCATATTATTACTGTTATTGCACTCAACTATTATGTTATAACACTTCGCACTGCTATCTATTAACTCATTTAACATTAATTTAATTTAAAATATTATTAAATTTAATCAAATTTAGACTCAAATCCTTTATTTGGAATTTCATCTTTTTCTTCCAATTATAAACGTAGTGATCGAATAATATTAGCTTGCTCATTTGAAACTTTAATATCTCCAATGGTTACTGAAATTGAATTCATATAACGACTGAAACGAAACGAATCTGAAATGAAATGAATCTAGTACAATTTATTGTAGAAATAGTAATACACCCAAACATTAATTGACTAAACGCTAACTTTTTAATTATTAATTGAATTTTAGAATAAAATAATGAAAACAATTTTTGAATAAATTATTTGCGAAAATCAAAGCTCTTTACAAATGAACGAAAAATCTATTTATGTCTCACTATTTATATAAAGAGTGATATAAATGTGAGATATGTTTCAAATTTTATATTTATTTTTAGTGAAGACAATACTGAAGTCAAATGTTTTGCATTTCTAACTATACCGACAAATAACGTGCGCTTCGAAACTAGGAATTGACACAAATATTTTAGTTTTACAGAAATTAATCATTAATAATTATCACCTTGCTCAAATTTATTCCTAATCAATTGTTACCCTTTTCACTGATGCCACTCAACAAAAGTCTTATTTCTTACAATATTTCTGAAAATTCAAACTAAAGAAAATAAAACCAAAATTTTGGGGAAAGTTTTGTCTAAATTTATCTTAAAATTTGTTAAAAGTTTATCATTTGATTCCAAGTTATCACTAAATTATCTCAATTTATACTAAATTTAATTAATGATAAAAATCGATTAGTTCTATAGTTTACAAATGAAAGCTAAATGACCAAGACATTTTTAGGAAAAAAAACTTTTCTTTTGATGATTATTGTATACAATTATTTTTCAATTTCAGTGATATATCAGCTCATTTTATTTTTTACACATTTTACCTAGTTTAACCTCATTCAATGGTTAAATTTTTTTTCATAACTTAACCTTAATTGAATGATGCTCTTGGTAAAAATATTATTTTGTCATATTTTAGCGAAAGAATGAAATAAAAAACTCTGAATAAATGAAATGTAAATTATTTTTAATGAATTTTTTGAATTTAATAATTTTCATCTTTTATTGAAACAAATCGATTGAAATATAAAACTGTTATCAAAGCTATATATTATATATTATACTCTATTGTGAAGTATATTATAAAATATAATATAGAGATCAGGGATGGCCACGGACCTCGATGACAAGGGGGGTCCGACTTTTCGAGACAAGTGGGAGTTTGGTCTATACCCTCCCCTGTAGCCATCCTTGATAGAGATATAAAATTTATATTATAAATGCCTCGAATTTTTATCATTGCTTTTGTTTTAACATATTTTCAATGATTTGGAAATTTATTATTCGGATGAGTTTTGTTATATAAACTTTGCTAGCTTGAATTATTAAACTTTTCTTAATTTATTATTTCATCTTCAATTACTTTAAAATAGATGCTCTTGTAAAACTATACTTTTTTTAATGTTTATAATTGTTTACATATAATTTTGATTTATTTTGACTAGATTACTTATTTATGTTTTAGAAAAGCATAGAATTATAATATTTTAGAAGAATATAGTCTTACAAAACATTTAGAAATGTGTCCAAAGAGTTGAAAAAAAGTTAATATCGATTGACTGACAAAATGATAATTTGTTGTTATATTCAGTGATTGTGTTGAATAAATGTCGGCAAAACTATTCCATGTCTACAATGGATTCAATAAAAGACATTATTTGAGTTAAATGTCGAATATTTGAGATAAAGAGCGCAAAAGCGGACCAAATGCTAATGAATTGGAGGGCTATTATGCGAGAGTGTACTCCGCGGTGACAACACATTTGAGGCATTACTTCGTTGTTGGCATCAGTGAAGTCTTGTTTGAGTGAAACCGATTTATTGTCCTCGACTTCACTATAATTGATACGATTTCCGGTTCTCTTATTTATTTGTCTTTGATTTGAGAACATTTGATAAATCGATAAACTCTTCGTTCAGTCATTCGTTTAATTTAATCAAAGATTTGAAAAAATATTTATATTTTGATAAAATCGAGTTTTTCTTCGAAAGTTTTTAAGAAGAGGTGTTTGAGGTGTTTGAGGTGTGGCTATTGTTTGTCTACAAACACTATAAATAGAAAATTCCGGAAAAACCAGTTCTCTCTTCAGAATAATTCTGTACTCAAGAATTTCAGTGATTTGATGGAATCCCAGAGAATTTATTGACAATCATTTTACGAGCAAAGCATCAAAACGGCATTCCTTTAATCATAATTTATAGTTTGGTTATACTATAAGCCGGTTCTTTTCAATGGACGTCAGTTTGACTGACAACTGGTCCTAAACTTGAAATTATCAAAAAAGATATTCGAGTGATAATCAAATAAATTCCTTCGAATAGACTAAACCTGATTGTAGAGCCGGTTCGGTCCGGTGTCGATATTGCATACGTCGCTCAGCACTGCATCACTGAAACGTCTTAAGAAAAGTTAAACTAAAAGTTTTCATCAAAAATCTTTCGACTCAAGTGTTTGACAGTTCGGCAAAAGTTATTAACATTTGTTCCAAATTATAAGTCATTCAAAACTCATTAATTTGAGTCAAAACTCAGATTTTTATAAAAAACTATTATTGAAAAAAAGTTTTTTCACTTAAAATCGTCGGCTCTATCGGCCAGTAATGCCAATACAAACCAAACGCTACAGAATAAGACATCTCCGAAAACACGAGATTTCACAGCTCTTACAGATATGTAAAAAAGAGGGCCGACATATGGGAACTGTTGAAGAGGTTGAATCGTGGCTTCAATTTGATCCAAACGGCTTCTTCGTTGCTGTTGATGAAGACGGTATGTATTCATATATTATTTAATCACATTTGACAATAACATACAAATTGACCAAGGTGACAACTTGTGTGATCATTCGATTGAAATTGATTTTCAAAATATTAATTTTAAGTTATATTTACATTATATTTATAAATATATTATTTTTTGTTAAATACTTTTTAAACAATTTGTTGACTGTTTTTAGAATAAAAATAATAAAATTTTATAAATTAATTATTTATCCATTAATTGGTTATTCTTTAAAACTATTCTACGATTAATGGCTCAGAATTTATGTATTTTAGATCTAAAGTTAATATATTTATTATTTTTATACTAAAGGGTGAAGATATTTAAGCGCAAAATTTTTTAATCTAGAATAGTTTAAAAGATTTAGTAGAACCTTATTCATAAAACAAGAAAAAAAATTATATACTAGTATATTTTTAATTATGGAAAATTTTAAAAGTTTTTTAGTGATAATATTTGTTAATACAATTGATATATAAAATATTTATAACAACCCATTAGTTACTAATACTTTACTTTAATAATTAATAGATTTAATTAAAATGTTGTTGTTTTCCATTTATTGTCATATTTTTAATCATAAAATTAATGATTAAATTCATAAATGAAATTATTTTATAAAATTTAATGCTTTGAATGAAAATTTAGAAAAATTATGTTTTACTGATGTTTAGTGATTTGAAACTAAAAAGTGTTTTGCGTTTAGTTATCTTTGAGTTAATATTTTGTTATTCCTTTTTATGAATTCTTATAATTTATATATATTTTTATAATTTATTGAGAATTAAATTATAAAATTGTTGTAATGTTTGCAATAATTAGAAAAAAAGTTAAAAAAGCGGTGTTTTGTCACAACTCTTGTGTAAAACTTTTCAATTTTATTTAGCGACTCATTTAAGCGACAATATTTACAATTTGATGATTTGCACCGAAGTGGCATTTAAGTGAACTGGCATTTTAATGGCTCCCGGGTTAAGGTTTACCTCAATGTGACAGTCAATCAGTACTAAAACAATGGATAGACTGATAAACGGGTCTAAACAGACTAATGAGACCAACACTGTGTTCATGAACTTGAACTGAAAGCAAGAAAGGAATGAATAGAAGTAGAAAATTATGTCTGACATGCGATCAAATAATTAGGTTAACTTTATTTTATATGTGAGTAATTGATGGCAATTATAATCACAAAATTGAGTTCAAAAACTCATCCATTCATAGCTTAATAGCTTTTAAAAACTAAAATTAATTGACATTACTTTGCATTATGATCTAGGCAAAATTCTGGGCAGTTGTTGTGGTATTCGCTTAAGCCGAAACCATGGCTATCTTGGGATGTATGTGGTAAGTGCTGAGTGGAGAGGCATTGGAATCGGAAAGCAAATATGGAATGCAGCCATTCAACACTTGGGCTCTCGAAACAAAGGCCTGAGCGCTGTCGCAGATCTGTTCCAATTATATCGCGATAGGGCCGGCTTTTGTCATGTGGCCGACTGGACAGTCGACTTATACAAACTCGAGAAAATGCCGAAACTATACAAATATTTCGGATCCGATCACTCCATTGTCGTGAGTGACGACGAAATGCCTATTTATCAGTTGAATTACGATATGTCTGAGTACTGTTCAATCAGTGTATCGAAAAAATTCAGAACCGAACCAATTAATGAAAGACTTATCCCAAAATTGATTGCTTACGACAAACGACTTCATTCTTACGATCGCTCAAAGATTGTAAGTCTGACCGTAAGAGAGTCCAAATGTAGGACTCGAGTGGCGCTTTTGGGCGACAATATTGTCGGTTACGGATGTATTAAACCTAATTTACAAAATCTTTGGATGATTACACCGTTATATGCAGACAATGAGTATATCGCGCGACTCCTTATGTATGACCTAATTGGCAGTCTTTCAATGCTTGAGTTGGACGAAGGGGTTGTTGTGAAGACGCCCAGCAATAACCACTCGGCCGTCAATTTGCTCAAAATATTCGGTTTTGAGAAACAGACGTATAGTTTGAAGCGGTGCTATTCTAAGAGCATTTTTGATGTGCCCACACATAACATATACGCTCTGCACACTTCTGTCTTCTGCACTGAATGACCAGATTTGACAAACTTTTAACAGTTCTTCCATTTTTTCCAAGGTATTAATTGTACAGAAATTAACATAACTTAGAATACATACATATTTGGGACCTCTTCTTACAAATCGATTGAATGCTTTTTAATTCATATAAAGAATATTAGAATTTAATTCTTAAGAAATTTTGTTTTACTCTAGTATTGAATGAATGGAATTTTGTTATAGAATTTCAAAAAGAAGTGCTGAAAGAAATTTCTTTGAATCCAAATATTATTGGATTACCTGTAAATCAAAGTCCTTAAGAGATTTGTTCGGAGGAGTTCCCAATTTTACACTTTTGAACCATTCGTTACAAAATATTAAATATTTCGGCAAAATTTGAGAGAATTATTATACAAAAGTTGTAATCAATTAATTCGAAGCTCATTATACCTGAGGACAGGTTCTAAACTTGTATTATCTTAACTTTTTTCATAACTCGCACATAACGATAATATAATACAATATTTGTTAGTAATTAAAACATTATATAAATATTTATAAGACTTATTCTACGATTCATTAATTATCATAAATATTGAAATAAATACTAAAATTTTTATCGAAATTTTAATTAATTGTATGAAAAGAAGATTTAAGATTTATATTTGTAAAGAAGTGATAAGTTTGGACACAAATTATTATTTTAATCTTTAATTCATTAATATTTATAAATAATGGAATCGGTATTTGGTTTTATTCAATTCGTTCATAAAATGAACGCAATTTTGTCCCAAATTTTGTGAAAATAAATTTGTCATAACTTATGACGAAAACAGATTTATTACAGAATTTCATTTAAACTGATTATCAAATACTAATTGCAGTATTGTATCAATTACCTAGTTCAAACAATATATCATAAATCAAATGAAAGCTTTGAATGCTATGGGATTAAAATATATTATTTTTTAGTAAAGTTTTGGAAACAATTATAAATAAATGAGTCTTAAATACTAATGAAATAAGTCTGAACTCATTTTAGTCTAATTTTGTTTAATAATTGATTGAAACCCAAATTGAATATCAAATATATAGTTAAACGTGTGATTAAGTCAAAGTCGAGGTCAATCTATTGAATTGGTTTTAGTGAAGGGCACACCCAATCGATGAGTTCCTGACAATCAAATTAATTTTTTATTCTTTCAAACAATTCTGATAGACATCCGAAACACTCAAATTATGTCAGAATTATCGACAAAATAACTTATTTTTGGTTAACGCTATATAAGTCATTCTTTTTAGTACTTAATTGTATTCTTTCCGCGACTCAGACTTAAGATTAAAGTTATTGATTAATATTTTCAAAAAATTTAACTTTTTTTTATAATTTTCTAATTTTGTTTAACTTTTATTTAACTCTAAATAATATCAAATTATTTGTCTGACGACAAGTGTTTGACAAAAATATTTTAATAATAATGATTCTTAACAAACATCTTAACAAAGTTGTGATTAATAGCAAGAGTTTAAAATGTTTTACTAGATGATTAAGTTAATTTTCATAAGTAAGTGAGACAGTCATGCTTGGTGAATCACATTTTGTTATAATACCTATTTACTTTATTTTTATAAAAATAGGGTAAAATTATACTAATGTTAAAAAGATTAGACCATAATTATTATGAACTTATCGTTACCAACCAATTACTGAATTCTAATTTAAACAATTTTGGTAATTTGGGAAAATTGGACAAGATAACTTAATTATAATGAGTAGGACTTTAATTTGCCTTAAAGCTTTAGTTTTTTTTACTTTTCTAAATGTATTTCATCCGTCATATTGTGAATCGTCTCTCAATTCTCTTAAAATTCTTTTTTTTAATTAAATTTTATTTTATGTGAAAAGCGATCGATATTTTTGTCGTCTAATTATTGATTTTTACACAAAATGTAAAAATTAATTTAATATTCAATTGATTGGAAGTCCATTGAAGCTAAACGAATAACATTGCCATTATTATCTTGCAAATTTAATATTAAAAAAATACACTTACATTTGATAACAATTAAATTTTGAGATTAACATATCCTCGAATTAATAAATGCTTTTTAGGAATATTTAGTTTTGGATTTCTTTTGAATATATTGTTTCCGTTTTGAGACAATTCTCTTATTATTATTCAAATTAACTGCAATTTTTCAAAATATCATATATTAGTGATAAAATTCCAAGTTTTTAATTGAAGCTAAATGTTTTAATTTTACAAATGAGCATGGACAAACCTTGCGATATATCATGATTCATAAAATTGAATTTTTGTATAAACTTTTATTTTGGTATAATTTTTAGAAAAAATATCAATTATTGAAACTCGTTTTTCTATTTATTTATAAATATTTTTGAAAAATGAATCAGGGTTGCTTCTCAATTAATAATAATATACTAACAAAATCTTAAGGAATCAATTGAAAATCACAAGTATTTGTCACCTAGCAATTTTAAGTAATCAAAGTCCTATTTTAATTACAAAAAAAATACAAATAATTTCATGAATTTAAGGATTTTTTAATTTAGAATTAAATGAATCGATTGAGCAAGCAAACAAAATATTTATATTGAATCAAAAATTATTTATTCTAGGCAAAAATATATTAAAATAATATTATTTAAAAAAACAATTTATTAAAATTAAAAACATAATTATAAATAAAAATAAAATCTAAATATATTTGAGTTAAAATAAATAAGAATTTCAGTCGAGTTTTAAATTTTTAGTTTTGATTAATTCGATGCTGTGCTGAACACTCACAACAAATACAGAAATCGACAAAATTAAACAAATATTCCAATAATTGATTTGACACCAAAACGACGATAAAAATGATATTAATTTCAAAATAATCGATAAATACTTTCTTTGATTTCTGAGGAAAAAAATTGTATCAAAATTTGTTTTGATTAATGTTTTACTCATTTACTCATTAATTTGTTTTGGAGAGTACTGGTGCCACATTACTGGATACGATACTGTTAGTAGTAAACCAGGTAATAGGAACGGATCATTTAATCCATAATAAAAAAGAGGCATTTGAAGGTTAATCCAATCCAATAGCAGTGGAATTGTTGGTATTGTCGACAAAAAGAGAAGTACCAAAAGTGTGAGCTGTAAATTCCAAAGCGAAGAGTTTAGATCAACTCCCGATCGGTTTTGCATATAATGACATTTTGTGATTAAAAACATCAATTGAATGGTGTGTCCCAACAAACTTAATACGAATGACTATAAGTATTCATTAATTAAACAAAAAGTTAGAAATTTGTTATGACTTTAATTATAAAAACTTACAAAAGCGCTGACATATGTTATGCCGACAAATAACAACACAATTAATATGAGTGAAGGAATAAATTTAAGTCGCAATGATTTAATGGTTTCACTAGTTTTTTGTTGATTCAATTTAAGCCTAAATCAAAGTTAAAAAATTAGCATTTTTTGGGGGTAAATGAAATTGAAAATGTTGCTTACTTGTTTTGTATAAAAATAAATAAAGTTGAAAATAATGTTAAAATAAACGAAATAATAACCAAAAAGAAGTAACAAATTGAGTGACAAATCAAATATAGGAATGAAAACAGAGCTATAATTTGAGTATTCGTCAAACTTGAGGTAATCCCACTTTTTTGGTAAAAACTGAAGAATTATAAACTTTAGTTGAGATCAAAATATATATTCCCTTACTTTGAGTAAAGCGAATAACTGGCAGAAGATATCACTAAAAGTCCATAAAAAGAAATCGAACGAAATCTCGTCATTAAATGTACGGACGATTCATAAAAATATTTATTTTTAAAGGAATTCTTTCCACAAATATTATTGGAATTCAAATGATTGCAATTGATTTGAATGGATAACAACGACAACATTATTGAAACAATAATTGGCATTAAGACGACTCCAAAGTGTCTCAATATCTGTCCCATTATCTCAGAAATTGATGGCTTTAATTTCAATTCATAACCACAGTTGGGATCAACTAAAAGGTAAAGAACGGGATCTGCGGAAACACTAAATTCTTTAGATTTCGGAGAATTAAGTTTTAAAGTCATTTGAGAAGATTTTCCTTTTTTGGGGTAAATATATTCGAATTGATTTTCATGATTCCAAGGAATCCAAAAGTAAAGGAAACCGATATTAGAAGCGCTCGAATAACAGGATTTAGTCTCCAAACGAATGGCAAATGCGTTCCAGACCTGATTCAGTCCATTAAGACTGAGATTGTAAAAAGTAGTCTCTTCACTAACGGCTATATTAAGTACAGTAACTGAAGAGAAAATCATTGTTAAGCTCTGCATAAGTGTTGGCAATAAAATAGTTTTGCTTCTAATGGCAGTCGTGAACCTATCGATTTGTATATTCACCGGTTCTATAGTCGAACTTAAAGATAATAATAAATGAGTGAAGCCTTTATTAATAAAAACATGTGAACCCATAATGAAAACCCGTCGCTCAGAATCACGAGGTTCGGAGGCTATTCGTTTCACATATTTATGGAGTGTTTCTCCCCTTTCACTTAAAAAGAAAAATATTAAAACCGTTAACCAAAATATAAAACTAATTGAATAATATTTACCAAAAAGTGTTGTTATTAAGAGAACAGCCTAACAGCCACTCAGGTCTATAAAGCCCTACAAATTGAATGACAATACTCTCCCGTCTAATGAGTGGTAATAATATGTAATTCGGTTTTAAAATCTGAAAAATAGAAATAAATTTTCTAATAAAACAAAGAATATTCAAACCTTAGGTTTTGATATTTTGATATTTCTGTCCAAGTTTTGAGTCCACTCCCCGTTTGGAGAAAGAAAAATACTTTGAGGTAAAGGAGTTTTTGGATAATTTTTGGTTAACGTTCTCTTCATTAAATGATATTTTATTATTTCGTTTCTCTCAGATCTGTCTTCGATAACATTCAAAGTGTTTTCGTCGACTAAATCGAAGAGAAGTCGACTTATTTTTAGGACTAATTGTTTGCACCAAACGATGCAGAGATGATCGGTGGAGACCCAAACCTATTCATATATTTTCAGATTATAAATGTTTTAATAAAATATGTGTTAAAGAACTGACGTCATCGATAGCTGTGGCCACAATACTTAAGTCATTGACGTTTTGGGTTTGAAGTCGAGTCAAATCAGAAGAAACCAATTTATCATTGAATCCACCGCCGATTGAAATCACATTTATATGACTTAAATCACTGTCTCTTTTATTTGTCCAAATTTTTTCTACCCTTTCATAAAATTCTATCATTTTTGAGTCGATTGGAACCACTTTTAAATGAAAATTAGAATAAAAATTTCAAATTTGAATATAAACCTGGACATTTATGGGGTGTGGCTAATGTCAAAATCAAATCTACTCTTTTGATATATGGCTTAAATTCAGGTAAAGTCATCAGAGATCGAATTATAAGACCTCCCTTTGAAACAATGTTTTATAAATAAAAATAAGTTATTAATTATTAATTGATTTACAATTGAGTGACCGATGAGTATAAGCGACACATTTCTGTCTTTTTTCTCATATAATTCTAATATTTTAATTACACTCTCTTTGAGGAAATGAGTTTGAGTTTTGAGTTTAAAGCTATTAATCCCCGAATATTCCTTCAAATTAAGTAAAAAATTAAGTAAATTATAAATTTAAAAAATTAAGGAATGAATACCTCATTAAAATCGAGAGTAAAATAATTTAACTGAAATGGAGTCTCATATTTATAAGACATTCTCAGAGCCACTGAACCCAAAGACCGGACCTAATAATACAAATAAATTCATATATTTTTTGAATTATTAGAAATATGTACCTGTTTATAACTGCCTCTATTTCCCGGAACAAATACTACCGGAACTCCTGACAAATATCCAGATCTTTATTAAAATAAATGAGTAAAAGAAGAGATATTTTCACAAATTGTAGACAAACCGAAGGCTCTCCGCATAAAATCTAATGAATTAAAAGTATAATCAAAATAGAAATCAAATAGAAATGTCTTAATGGATACCCCTCTCCATAAGTGTATAGATTATAGTCCGGGTATTTCCGAGTGATTGAGTTCTTCAAAGGAATTAACTGTCGGTCGAAAGGATTAAGATTTCAATAAATGATAAAATGTTTAGAACTCACAATGAATTGTGGAAATTGAAACATAAATGTCATTTCACACCGATTTTTATCATAAATTAATAAATAATCTATTGATCCGATTATAAATAGTATAAGAATTAATGATAAAAATAATGATTTAAAACTAAATAATTTAAATATACGACTGAAAAACATTTTATAAGTATTTGGTTCTAAACCTATTTTTCTATAAAATTTTTAAAAAACAATAAAACATTTTTTAAAAATATTTTTATCAAATATTGATAACAATTTCTCAAATAAAAAGTCTGAAATAAAATAATAGTTTTTCTTCATTTCTACCGAAACACAAATATTATTAATAAAATCATTTCAGAAAAAATCAAAATATTTTTATTTGAGTCAAACACTTATTACGAAAATTACGACAAAAATAGGAAATAATTAAATCTTAATTAAGATTTTAATATAAAAAGCATTAAAAGAGTAATTAGTTTAAGTAGTTTTAAACAAATATTCTGAGAATATATATTTCAATCGATGTTTAGTATCGTCGGCGAACTTTTCCGGCGGAATTGACTCGAGTTCTTTTCAAAGCCACCATATTTTGAAAGCTTGTTGTATTTGTGGGCATAAATATCGATCTAAAGAATGGATCACTTCTGCCGATTTCTGCCCAGGGACAATATGAACGGGTGTGTGCCTCAGGACCCGTTGCACCGCACACTATACAATAAAATTAAATTAGTCTTATATCAAAAACAATTTTTCTACTTACGTTCGCAGACGTGTTTCTGCAGTACCGGACAGACCACCACTTTTCCTGTCGGGTCTTTAGTGGTGTGGCTCTCATACACTTTGGGAGACTCGCCATTAGTCTTACAAAAGCCACAAAACTTTTGGTTACTTTTAGGAAAACCATTAGATTTAGTGATGGCTCTCATTTGGGCTCTCATTTGGTTCGCCATAACTTTTTCAAAATAATTTTAAAGTATTGAAAGTTTAGAAACAAATAAAAGAATTAGAAGAATGAAAAGAAAAGTTAGGAAACCATCGCTTTTATAGGTCCCGAAATTGAGAAATAATGAACCAAATGGTAAGCCAATGGTAAGCCAATGATGTCGACTCTTGGGATGTCCGGGATGTCTAACCAATAGAACACTTATATTCTGTAAACATATCTGTTTTACGTGAGAACTGTTCGCATAGAAGTGCTAATTATTTTGGACATCACATGAATCACAATTTATAATGAATTAATGGTTTCAAAGCTTTAAGGGATTAACTTATTTGTAGTCAAATATCAGATAACAATCTGTTTTTCTTTCACTAATCCTTTACTTCTGGTGCCGATCTGTCGGTCACTAATACTTGTCTTTCATTCTTAATAATAACTTTCATTTGAATAAAACTTAACTCAAAATATTTTTAAAGCTTTCATTTTATTTTATTTAAATAATTTTTAATAAAAACTTATTTTTTAAATAGAAATGACAATTAAAGCATTACTTTTTGCATTACATCATTAATTTTGTGGCTCAATGTATGTCCACAATACTCAGAATATGCAAGGATCATTTCCCGCTTTTTTCCCTTTTCATTAAAAAAATAATTTAAACTATTTTAGGATTTGATAACAATATTTAATTTTATTAAACATTTATTAGTTTTAGTCTCTTTTATAATATTTTTAGACAATTGTAAACATATTTCATATAAAAGTAAAGTTTAAGTGAATTTTTGTCACAAAATTATTTTCGAAGTCTATTATTATATTAATAATTAATTTATAGAATTATATTTACAAAATGGAAGCGTATCTCAAATTAGTATTTATTTAGACATTTAATAAAAATTTTAAGAAATAGTATTAACCCATAATTTTGTTAAACAAGTATTTTGTCTTTTAATAACTTTTGCAAATATTTTGAAGAAATCATAAAATTGTTTAATTAATGCTTTAATTATAAGAATTACATTCTTTTAAATTAATAAAATGATTGCAATAAAAGTAAATTGAAACCATTGAAACAATCCTTAAATTTATCTTTGAATTCATATAAATGATGGTTTGGCTAAAGATCTGGCAGTTTAATGGTTTGCCAGACATAATCGACAAAAGCAATTGATTGTTGTAAACGACTTAATCGATTAAAATGTCTTTCGTTGTACGGCAATAGTTTTTCCACTTTTTCTCTAAAGTCTGGAATTTTCATTAACTCTTTTGGGGGTATTTTTTGGAAAATAGCAAACAATACGGACTGACTCACGATATAGTGTTTACTATTTGTGTTCCAAATCACAGAATAAGAAAATAAAGTCAATAATTGGTCTTCGCGTAAATCCAATAATATTTGATTAATTTGCTGAAAAGCATTTGGTTCTAACAAAATTTCTTTGATTATAGAAAGGGAACGGAAGGGTTGATTGAGTCTTATGGCTAACTTTAAAGCTTTGGACCATTTTTTCTTTTGTATGAAATTTAATAAATTCTGTTCAGATTTTATTTGGTTTTCCTGTTGAACAGCGATTTCTTCTTTTTCTTCAGCCGTTATATCATTCCAAAGACATATCAAAGAATCAGATCCACCGGTGATTAAGAGTTTTTCATCTTTAGATTGAGTCAAAGCCCATATCTTGTCGTTGTGCGCATCAATTGTTTTGACGCATTCATTGCTTTTAATGTTCCAAATCTTTAGATTTCCATCGCTTCCACTCGATATCAATTGCATTCCTCTATCAATGAACAAAACTTTAAGAACAGAACAATCGTGTCCTTCGAATGTTTTAAGGCAACTGTAATCAATTAGTGCCCATAACTTAAGAGTCGCGTCGGCTGAAGATGTGGCCAATATTTGATCGATGGGCGAGAATTGCAAACACCAAATACTTTTGCGGTGACCTTTTAGTACACCCAAAAGTTTGAGCCCATCCACTGACCATATTTTAGCGCTTTTGTCCTGAGAGCCACTCGCTATTAATTGATCGTTTGGGGAAACGGCCAATGAATTAATGACTTTTTCGTGAGCCCTTTGATTGTGTGTCGCACTTAAAGAGATGATTACATTCTCTTTGATTTTAGGAATTTTCCAAACTTTCAAAATTGTATCTTCGCTTCCGCTGACAAAAAAGTCTTTCTGAACATAAGGAGTGGCAATCGATGTGACAGAATGTGTGTGACCCGACCCGTAATAAATACAAATGCCTTCACTCAAAGATTCATTGAATTTCCAGATTCTTATCGTATTATCTTTAGAAGAACTGACTAAAGAATAGGCATCGGATGGAAAGGTCTCTAAACAAAGAACGATATCTGAGTGTCCTTTCAGTAAATAACAATTAAGAGTCGATAACTCAAAAATTTTGATATTCGGGCTATTTGTGGCGACTGCTATGTGACTCTCAGACGGACCCAATATTTTAATGTCCAAAACCTCATCGATATGTCCAACAAATTGTTTAACAACCGATAGATCTTCTAATTTGTGAAAAAGAATATTATTTTCAAAGGAAATGATAGCGATTTGAGAAATTGTTTTGCAATAAATCATTTGAGTTATTAAACTCGAAATCGTTTGACTTTCGTCTTCTTTTTCTTCATTAATCGCTAACAAAGAATTTTGTTGAGTATATAACAAATCTCCGGTTTTATAGTTCCAAATCTTAAGAACCCCTTTTTCTCCGGCCGTCAAAAATATACTTTCATTCAATTTAGAGTCAATAACTCCAATCTTTTGGCTCTCAATTACTTCAATTGATTCCAATGACTATAAAATCAGAAGACATTAGAAAAAATAATTGAAAAGTTTTTTTACTTTACCTCAAAAATAGGAATCGTTCGCATCATTTGATAGTTTTCAGAACTCCAAACAATTACCAATTTATCTCTACTACAGCTCAGAATATGTCGTTTGTCGGGAGAAAACTTAATGGCAGTAACTTTACTGCTGTGTCCGTCCATTTTAACAATGCGTTGACTCTTAACTAAATCCCAGACATGTATACTATAGTCATCGGCGGAACCAAAGATATGATAACTTTTTTCTGAAAAAATTGGCGAAAATAGAACACAACTGAGGACTCCATTAGCGCCGCGAAGATTATGAGTACAAAATTGTTTGTGGATATCCCACACTTTTATGGTTGAATCTGTACCGCCCGTCGCTAATAATGTGTCCGTTGAGTCGAAAACCATTTCTGTGATTCTTCCCGAATGTAGACATTTCCAACTTCTTTGCAAACGTTGTTCTGACCAAAACCATTGTCTTAAAAGTCCGCTTTGATATCCGATTACAACAGTATTTGAGTCATTAGTTAAGGCAAATGTAATGATCGCGTCTTCGCTCTGTTTATAACTTAAAACAATTAAATGCTTTGAATTTTTCGAAACTGACCTCTGATTTGATTTCAGTGACAACTCTACCATTGCTTATATCAAATACTTTGAGGACATCAAAACAAGAGCTGAAAATGTATTTCGAGTCACAACTCAACTAAATTTTGGGCAAAAAAACATTAAACGAAAACAAATTTACAAATTTAACGGAAGAATACCTGCAATTTATTTCCAGTAAAAAAGGAGTCAATCTTTGACTTCAATGAATAACTGATAAAATGATCGACAAATTAATTGAAAATTTATTTTCGGCCAAAACTTACTTTTCTTTGAGAGAAGTCTTCATTATTTCAAATCAATTTATATTCAAACTTAAATAATCGTCGCTTTGTTTTCAACGAAATTTACTCAATTTTAGTTAAACTGATTAAGTTATCGTCCTTTAGATTGTACCTTGCTTAAATCAATTAATCAATTGCTAAAAACCACATTTTTTAAAAATAGTGAATTGAAGTTTGTTTACAATCGATAGAAAACACGTGTTTTGGAAATGTATTACAAAATATACGTCTTTTAAATCGTAATTATTAACAAATGAATACAGGTTTTTCACTCGTTTATGAAACAAATTTATTGTTTAATATTTTTTAAAATACACTATTTTTGAAAGTTTT
>JAQIXI010000127.1:0-34629 GCA_034700165.1 Galumnidae sp. Gr-Ori-00277 | reverse complement strand
GAGAGAGAGAGAGAGAGAGAGAGAGAGACGAAGTGTTGGTCCAAAAAGAAAAGTATTTTTCTTCTGTTATAATGAATTACATAAAAATATTTTGCAAACGAAAGGAAACTCTTCTTTCATATAATAAAAATGATGTTCACAAGAGATTTGCAGATCCTATGAAATATTAGTGAGAGTTTTGCACAGCATTTGTGTCGAGTCTTGCCTTAGGAGTGAAAAATATGGAGAATAAGAATATAACAGTTATTAATGATTGGATGCAGTGATTGAACTCATGAGCCATAACTATAACACCCGGAGATCGGTTCAGGTCTTCGTCTACTTTCTTCCTCTCCTTCTAAGCAATTGTTTTGCTACACAACACAACTCTGTTAAACAGACAAACAGTGTCTGTGCCAATGGATCCGGTGCTGCACTGAATGTTTCATTTGAGACTAACTTGTATTGTCATGTTATCATTCATTGGAAGCCAAAGGGATTTACTCTCATATCTGTGCAAACTTTTGCCTCAACTCAAAACAAATTCACTCTCTCTTTGGTATTCATATTCTTCTTCTAATATAATACCAGAACTACATTATGTGAAGACGGGTTTGAGCCCAGCATTTGCTTCTCAGCGAATGAGTGGCACAACTATTGCCACAAAATTAAATGGCATTAAATTCAGAGCATATTTTACTCCTATTCTTGAGTTCATTAGACAAGAGAACAATGACTGCATAAAACTGTTTTGCCATTCAATTAGTTATTTGATAGTTCATTGAAGTCGACTCCACTAATAATCATAATTAGCCTAATGAGTGGTTGAAAGTGTATTACCTTTTATTCGCCAAAAACAGCAAAACTAATGCTATTTATATTCTGAGTCCCAATTAGAGAGAACTCAGAATAATATTTTTTGATAAGAAATTTCACGTTTCGTATATTTTTTATTCGGTTAAAATCATTTTAATAATTAGTTTTGTATTAATCAAAACACAAACTCTGAGTTTGGAATTAAATCTCTTTAATAAAATGTCTTTTAATTAGTTGTGAGTCCAAACATTTCCATTTGAAGTATTGCCTAAAACGTGGAATACTTTTAAAATATTAGGCCAACAGAGAGTTGAAAAGCACAGGAATATTCCAGTGCTAAATATTATGGTGTGTTTGAAGAATCCAAACAAAAATAATAGAATCCAATTCTAAATGACTTTAATTTTCATAAAATACCAGAACTTTATTACTATTAAAAGTAAAACTAATAAATTTTAATTAAATTTTTGTCTCCTTTTGTCGCCGATTCTCACACCTGAGAACAGAATCGGAGACAGAATATAATTCATTAAAATGGACTGAACGACACGACTAACACATCGAAAATTGTAAAGAGATTGTATTCCGGATCAACTGATATATGAATATAATGCAAATGAGGCAAACATTAACTCTTTTACTCAGAGAAAGTGTTTCATTCATTTATCACTCTATCGTTTAGTAGTCGTCTCTCAGTTTAAGACTCGATTAAGAGAGTCTTCTCTACATTTATTTAGAAATCGGAAGACTATTTCACTGTAATTTAAGCTCTACTTCTGTTTAGTGGCGTTAAAAAAAGGATTTAAAATTCAAACAATTTTTGGTGAAGGGATTCACCAGTTTTACAGTTTTGAAAGGATAGGCGAACAACAGTTAATGAACCAATACTGATGCTAATGGACTGGTGTTTAAGCGCTTCACTATCACACACAGTGTAAAAGATTTGCAACTGAAACGACTTATTCCTACGAAAAAAAGAAAATCTTCGTTGGATTTAATGTCAAATGATTTATAAGTGAAAAGAAATTTCCAGTCAAAGGAAAGACACTTTTCAACTGAAATATATATATTTCAGAGACGTTTTATAACATAAAAATGTATTCATAATCGATATTCAACTTTAAACTCATAAATAAAATTAAATATCAGTGCATTTCCAGTGATAAATGGCTTTCCAAGAGAAGGCCCTAACCTTTCCAATAGTCTTTCCAATAGATTTTTTTATGGAGAAAATCACAACAATTTTATGATAAATCGGGCGAAGAATTCCTGTATTTCATCCACTCTTATGATTAGTGAATGTTATTTTCATGGAATTTGACTCTAGGTTTGTCAAACCTTCTGATTTACTAAATAATTAGTCTAAGGGTATATCATTTCTAAGTCATCTATTATTTCATTCCTTAATTCTTTTTTTTTCTTCTGTGCTTTTCTTCTACTCTAAACGACTCTTATTTTGCAAATGAAATCAAAATCCCTTCCATTAGTTGTTTATTAGATTTTTCTGTATTTCATTTCCCATTAATTATGTCGTATTTCAACAGAAAAAATAAGAATCTTTTCCTTTATATGTAATTCCACTTATTCTGAGTGCCGGTCAGTACCTATTTTTTTTAGTGAAACACATAAATAATTACAACTAATGTCTGCAAATGAGGTAAAGAAATGGAAAACTTTTTTTTTAATCAAATTATTGAAATCAAAAAAAAATGCATTAAATTAAACATTTTATACCTTTCTCTTCACTTGAAAGATAAGTTAAACATTTATTAACTAATTCTCTCATTAAATTATACTAGCTACTAATTATCCTAGATATTAAAACTTTCAACAATCGACAAAATTAAGCATTTGATTAATGAAACATTTATTTAATATGCATTCAATTGAAGTGTTGGCTCAACAAAACATATTAGACTCTCAACAAAATAATATCTTTTTATATAAAAAGAGAGAGAGAAAAAAGAGAGAAAATTAGCCAATTTTTGTCCCAAAATTGATCTAATTTTTAGTATATAAGAAGAGAACAATTCTTTCTGTCAATTCTTAGTAATAAATGTCATTTCAAAGCAAATAAAAATTCAGGAAAATCTTTAATACTTTTTTTGTTTTTTTCTTTTTATTTTTATTATTTCTTTTTAAGAAAATCGGATTCAAAGCTAAGTATTGAATATTCATATTTCGCTTTAATTCGTATACATATTCAGTGGAAAACCCTATTATTTTTGAATTTAGTCCTCCGTTTTATGCAATCATTTATTCAGAATTATATATAATCTGTCGCTAAAAAGAGATTCAATAATTCATTTAAATAAATTCAAATAAAATGTTTTTTTAGTAGAATTGAGTCCAAGGGATTGTTTTACTCGTAATACACAGTGATGTGCAATACCCTTGTGATGTTTTAATTGACAATTACCAGGGATGTCTAACAAATAAATGCAATAATAATAAGATTTTTACTAATTTTAATCCGTTTAATGAATGCAATAATAAATTATTTGTAAGAAATTTCAAACTGTATTTCAAATATAAGAGTATTCTTATTAAAAAATAACCATGGCAGGGTTCAATATGGTGCATGAGCATCCCAGTGAAATAACCATGTTTACAAAGTAGACAAAGAAATCCTGATTCAAGACTTTTCTTGCGGTAATAAAAATATAGTGAAAGTAAATTATTATTTTTTTTTGTTAAGCAAATGGCTTTCGTTCATAGATTATATCAGTTTTTATGAAATGCACTCTCACGGCGACTACCAGTGCACTCGACTAACACTTGAGATACAGTGAACGTCGAGCCCATTTGCCAGTCAGTCTATTGTCTTTTTTTTTATTTTGTGCTCAATGTTGGCTGAGCACCGGTATGACATATATGGCAAGTCATAACATTTGTCTGTAATGTTTTGTTACACTCGAACGGTCCAAATGGACGTAAAGTAGTGCCGCACAAGAATTGTGTGCTCTTATGAACAGCACTCTTGTGAACAACACTACTGAAAGTCAAAGCAAAACAGTTGGAAAAGAGAACAAAAAGTCATCGATTTGTTGTTCTCTCTCTCTCTCTCTCTCTCTCTCTCTCTCTCTCTCTCTCTCTCTCTCGCACACATCCCTCTCCTGTCCATAACTCTTACTTTACTTTAGTTTTGTCATCGAATTAAATACAGTTAAGAAAAATCTCATAAAAATAACATTTTCTTTGAAGTGAAGTATTTTAAGAAAAAAATAGTTTATTATTCGTTATTTCAATATTTCTGATGAATTGAAAATTTTTGGCAATTTTTAGATAAAAATACATTTTATTCTCTTCGGAATATAATAAGTGAACACAAAAGGAGTAATTAATTATCTTTTGATATTAACCAAAACATTAGCAAAATTATAGGTCCAAAACAAAATTAAATGCATAAAAAGTGAACAAAAATTGATCCTTTCATAAAAAGCATGCATTCATATGAGATATGAGAAATATAAGCAAGATACTTTGTAAGCTTTGATGATATAACCAGTGCTTTAAACAATCCCATTACTATCCAATGTTATTCTACTCTCTATTCTTTGCAAAATAGTATTCAAAGCACTGGTATTTACTGTTCGTCATCAGAGGCTTACCCGATATCTGATGTCTGTGCGGATGGAGAAGACATGCGTAACCCCATGTCTTGTTTGATGGCAGCGCTGTTACTATTTTTAGCTCATATTTTACTGTTGTATAGCCTCTCATCCGAAGCCATCATATATTATGTATTCGTTAGTATTGCAATCATTGGCCCGAATCAACATTTTCTTCAATAGATATATCGCTAAATCTGTTCCAATAATTTCCATCAAAAGCAAAGTCTAGAGTAGGAAAGGAAAGGATCGGAGAGAGAGGGATAGGGAAGAGAAAGCTAGGAGTGGCCGGAAGGCATAACTGTATTGAACTGATCTCCGCATATTTTCATATGATTATTATTCAGAAATGTTGCTTGTTATTAGCATTTAGAATATGATCAATCATATTTCATATAACACACACATATTTGTCAGCATTTCTTTACGATTAAACTTCTAATTTGAATAAAACTCTGCATTCAATTTAAATAATTCATATTTTCAGTGTAGAGAAACTGTTTTTCCAAGAAATTCCTCTCAACAAATGAATATATGACTCTTGGCTTTCAGTTTCTCTTCGGTGAGAAACAACTCTAGAAATTGAATCTCAAAGAAAATGAGTGAAAGAAATAAAATATTAGATTTGAGACAAATCTTATCTTTTCATTCATTTATTTAGTTATCTCTACTTTTTTTTCTTTTTCTTCTTCTTCTAAATCAGTGATAAAAATAATGAGAAAATTACTCTTAGTTTTGATTACAGTATGAAACTTAGTGTTAATATTTGATGCATTTCTCTAAATTAGAACCGACTCGAGAGCACTGGTTAAATCCTAAGCTCATCTATAATAAATGATACTAGGTCATTATAGCGTTTTATTTCTATTTTCCATATCGTATTCACATCTTTAACTTTAGGATAATATAATCAATTGATTTACAGTTTATTCAATCAAAACTGTTCTACTCTTCTCTTATTATTTTCTATTAAATTCCGACTCATTTTGTAAAAGGTTTTCGTGAATTTGATAGTTATTTATTACCTTTCATAAATAAGTAATATAATCGATATCTTCTTCTATGTCTTGAATAGAGTTGAGGTAATTTAGCGCCACTTATGCCTTATTTAGGACTTAAAAGCACTTAAATATTGATTTTTATTGCTAGTTTCAAATGAATTTAATGTGCTAGTTTATTGAATAAAATCAGAATTTCCATTAATTTATATATATATTTGTATACATATATTGCTATTAAAGTCATCTCTCAGTTGATGTTTAAACTGTTCAATGAGTTTATCAGACAATAGTTACAAATATAAGAAAAGTGTTGTTTAACAGCATTTTTATTGATTAAAATTTCCTCTTTTTTTATAAATAAGAAATTTAAACAGAATTAGACCTCATTTTTGATAAATAGTACAGAGTTTGAGTGAAGTCAATATTAATCAAATAATTTGCTTTAAAATTCGTTCAATCAATTGAAGGATGAGTTCATCTGATTGTCTATCAGTTGCAGAAATCAAACATTTAATGCAATACTCGACTCATTTGATTGAAAGTTGTGTTTTTTTTCCTTAAGAGTAAATCCATTTATTTATTTGTTGTTTTCGTTTTCACAACAGGAGTCTGTATTTGACAATAGAGTTAACACAGAATTTAGAGATAGAATTGAAAAGAAAGACTGAAATAAAAAGAAAAATTTAATCGAAGATAAGAAGATTTGTCGAAGAAATTGAATAATTTTCAATTGATTTCTTCTCTCACTCTGTCTTTTCACTCCTCTTCTTATCGATTGGGGTTTAAATGTTTATCAAAAACCAATACAAATATCTTTTGTAACCATTTGTGAGATCATGTTTTTTATCAAATGATAGCCCCATATATTGCAAGAATCGGTCAAATATGCCGACAATTTTCATTTCCTCTACTCTTCTCTAAATGAGATTCTTTTCCTCCACTGATTTTGAAATAATAGAGACCCGGAGAGGGAGAGAGGGAGTGAGTGAGTGAGTTGGGAAGAGAGAGATTTGTTAATAAATATAGAAGTCATATTAATGTGAAATAACCAGAACCCTTTTATTTGGATACTCATAGGAAAAGTACAATAACTACTATTTCTTTAATGAGGAATAATTTATCTTGTCCATTTTGATTGTAATTTTATCTAACACTCCTTAAAGGGTGAATTAGATTTGGATGAAGACTCCTCCCAAGTCAAAGGCTTTGTTGGTTTAACTCACAGCCCATAAACATAACATAAGATGCCTTTCCTTTAAACCATTTTCTTCAATAATAAGTGAAATATTTTGACAATAAGGCGGACCACAAGACGAGAACCAATTTTAAAGTTAGAGAGAAGTCTTTACCTCTAAAAATGTATTTTTGTTGTACACTATTTGAACATCAATTGAATGACACGTCTTTTGTATTGAGTATTAAAAAATTGTTTCACTCTTTGAAGTGTTTTTCCACAGAAAAGAAATCTCAAGAAAGAAAAAAAAATACTAAGAAATAAAACATACAATTCTTTGACAGTTTTTTTTTCTAATGCTATGATTACATAACTTTCTGCTCAAGAATTTCATTGACAAAAGCATTTCTCACATAAATTCACTTATATTTTCACATAATTTTCCGTTTCAGACAACGATTTAAATCCTTTTCATTTATTAACTCTATTTTATAAATTAAAGATAAGATATATTTGAATTAATTTTCAGCAAAAAAAAGAAAGAGAGAAAAACTTACCCTCACTTTCTCCTCCCTATTCCTTAACAAATAAAATGAATGCCATTTATTACAAGCAATTCATCTAAAATTCAATTAATAATTCCTAAACTTTTTTTTCATTCAAAAAAAAGTATATATCACTGGAATTGTCTGTAAAATAGTAAAGAACTACGAAATAGCAAAGAATAGCATAACATTAATAACAATTAGAATAATATATGTTTCCTAATGAAAGATAGTATTAATATTACCTAAAAAAAAGAGCCATTCAATTGTCAATTGCCGGTCGAACAGAATAACAAATGAATTGTTACAGGAATAAAAAAGGAACAAGAATTCAATAGAAGAAGAATCGACACAACTATTAAAATATTTGTTCGGCTTTTACTTCGATTATCTTTTTTCGCAAATGACATTCCCTACCATTAGTTAAAGATTGCTTCAGTGGTTGTGCTCTTTATGCCGATCCCAAAATCTATCTCTACTATAGAGAGGCCTATCTATTGAAATATACGCGTCTATTGTTATTTGTAGTCAATCTTTATTAACAGATGATTATAATGTTATTATCGGCCAATGAATGGCAAAGAATAGAAGCCAATGAACCGGCTTTTCATCCATTGCTCTACTGTTCAAAAGCGTTCAAATTTTTCCATACATTTACTCATTAGTTAATTGAAAGGTCTTCCTCTTCGACATTAATGTTCAACAAAAGGATATTAGACTTTAAAATATTAGTATTGAAATAATCGATACAATAGAAAGAGAGCTCCAAATCTGTGCCATAAAAGCAAAGATATATTAATTAATAATTTTCATAACTATTAGAATATATTAAGAATAATATGATTAAAGCAATTATTGTTTTTCTAAATTCATTTATAATAATCAGTTGACTAAACAAATTCATTAAAGATTAGTCTTTACTTACTTTAAGATACTATTATTAGCAGCGAAACAGTAATCAACGATTTATGAGTGAATTGTTTTTATGGAAAAATTCTTTTTTTTTAATTATTTTTATATAATAAACTATTAGACCTTAATTATCATCTGATGTTTAATAGGTTTTAGTGATTAAAATGAAAACTGAATTCTCTGTTCATAAATTCAGTACATTTGAGGCATCGGTTATCAAATTAATGTAATAATTGAATGATGAGAGAGAGAGAGAGAGAGAGAGAGAGAGAGAGAGAGAGAGAGAGAGAGAGAGAGAGAGAGAGAGTCATAAAAGGCACATCATTTCCTATCATTGGTTCAGTTCATTAGTTGAAGGCTTATTCTGTGCCAATTCTGTACTCTAAAAGTGTATGTCAAGTGTCGTGAGATAGGGGTCCGGACGCTTGGCTTCGATTTTCAATCGCAAACCAGTAATGGAAGAGATATTGGAAAAGACAATAGAAGTGAACACTTCATCGGATTGTCATTAGTTTTCGTTGAAATTATTATTATTTAGAAAAATATATACGACTTGACTCTCGCTTTTTACGACTGGTCTCATGCAAAAGGGAAAGACATGGCTCTCAATTCGATTTGTTTTTTGACATTCAATTATCTTTTGTGTTCACCAAAAAGAAAATGAGAAAAAATTTTGATTTGGAAAGGGATGGCTTAGCATATAATGTGAGCCAAAACTTTTCTGAATCATAAATCAGACGTTTGTCTTCTGAAATGACTTATATCTGAAGAACTTCTTCTTCTTCTTCTTCTTCTCTCCCTTTTCTTTTGATAAATTCTTATGATATATAAGTCAAATGGAAAGTCATTATTAACTTCTGTTCTGAAGATTTGAATTCAATATCGAAACACATTTTTATTAAACTCTGAGCCATAATAGCATTGAAACGATGCCATCAAAAATCGTTTCCAATTTCTTCGCTCCAAAACAACTGAACTTTTTATTCTATTTCACCGCTTTTTAAATGCAGACATTGAGCCGCCCGTCCAATGACTATCTCCTCTTATTATAAGTACAGGGATGCACACCATAACACATTAAGACATTCTTATTCCTAACCTTTAAACTATTGGTGAGGTAACCGCCATTTTGCAAAAGTGCTTATCTAGAGCCTTTTGTCACATATAAGCTGCACCTCTGGGAATGAAGGTATTAAATGAGTTAGGATAGAGTCGTTACATTTAGAAGGAATGGTGGCTCTAATATCCAATATAAGGAACGGTTGGGTCTCTTATTTATCTGTTAACGACTCCGAAATCTAAATAAGAATCTCTTATATTGAATAAGTTAGCGATGAATCACTTATTTATGCGACAAAATGCATGTCGTCTGCAATGTCTGCAAATCGTATTCCTATTATTCGATTGCCATTCACTCCATGTCTTTTCCCTTCGAAGGCATATATCATTTGTTAATGTGACACAAACTTTCTTCTGCTCTTCTTTTTTATTTAGCGCTGAATCTCTACTAACGGCTCCAGTACTGCACAGAACAGAACAGAACAGAACAGAATCACACACACATACACTAAAAATGCCTATGCCTTAACATTACATGGCTTTTACTGTCACTTGTCTAAGACCCGGCACACTCTTTCGACAATCTAATGCCAGTTTCCTTTGGACTCTTTGCGATCGCAATTTACTCGATTGCCTTCATTTTATTAGACGTCAAACTTTATATCATATTATATGAGTTAATGATTCGAAACATCAATAATAATAATAATAATAATAATAATAATAATAATAATATTAGTAATAATAATAATATGTAATATAATATTAAAATAGACTCTTATCTCACATTCCTTTCTCTTCATATATCTGTTGCTCTAAATATTTAATCAATAGATCCGAGAGAAAAACCAAAAGACAAGAAAAGTTTGATTTTGAATGAATACATTATTCATACCTTTTTAGAGTTATTCACTATTTTTGACAATTTTTTTGAATCACATTTTCTTTGACACTATTCTTATCGTCTTTTGATTGGATGATATCTCTAAATCTTAAAAATGATCATGCTAATCTGACGTCATTTGAATACTTGGAAAACAACAAATTATATTTAGTTTTATGAATGCCTGATTGATCTAGGTCTATATTTACTGTTATATGCAGTAATACAGTTTGCTTATTATAGAGAACCATGCTAATTTGTATAATCCCTGCAATTAAGTAAATAAGATCTTTAATTAAACCCCTATATTGATCAGGGTAATGCTCTTACGCAAATATTTCCCTATAAATAAATGTTTCTATTTTTTTTATTACTATATATAGTAAATATCCAACTGAATGCTCTTGTTCAATTTAATTAATTTTATTATTAATGAGTCTTTTTATTCTGTCCTCCAATAGGTTGGTATTCATCGCTTATATGAACACATGTTTTGTTAGACAATGAGCTTGCTAACTTTACAAATGGCTCTAGTAAGCATGGTCAAATTACAATCCAATTATGTCTCCAATAATAGAGAATTAAATTTTTTTTTTGTAAAACTTCAGCACTTTTTATATGAGAATTCCATTGACTTATGGATGTCTTTCCACTAATCAATCGATAAAACCGAAAATCAGATCAAAGAATTGGTGGCGAAAAATACTATATATTTCCACAAAAAAAAGACGAAAAGTTTATTTCATTCTGAGCTAAATCATAAAGATTTGAGCTGTCAATCATTGGGTTCTATCAGTAGCGCTGCGCTCAGAATGCGTTCAGACTTCTTCTGGAAAAACCAACGAAACAAAAATCTATCCTAAATTTAGCTCTAAATGTCTTCCTATTTAAGACCAGATGATTGATGTGATGTATGTGTTGTCTGAAAATGGGTTGACTTACAGTTTGGAGATCAAGAGGTCAGTGCGACCGATATTATCGATCAAAAGTGTATAATATTTATTAGGTTTGGGACCGGAATTAGAATCAGAGCTGAAGCCCTCAAATTCATAACAAAAGTCACACTTAAATATCACGAACTAAAGCTTAGACACAGTATTGGAGAACAAAAGTAAATCATAGTTAGCTTGCAACATTCAATTATTGCTCATCTTAAGGATACTCATCAAGAGTTTGGGGGAACAGTCTATCAGAAGTGAAACCATAGAAACTAATCCAAAGGATAGTCACAACTCAATGAGACGGATAAGAGTGAGTTATAGCTCTCTCTTTATTGAATTTTTAAGTATATCTTCCGGCCGTCTCTCGTATTGAGAGACAGCCCAATGATATTAAGACCACTTTCAAGTTGTAATTATTTAATGGTGACAGTAGAGATGCTATTTGAGCAAGGTTACATCTCATATTGATATAACGAGTGAATTCCTAAAAAACAGAATTCAAAGATTAAGTTCTTTTAATGAAATTCTTTTATTTTTTCAATTTCTTTCACTTTTTTTTATTGAATTTTAAAGTTCTTGTGTTTTGTTATCACAAAATGAAATATAGAAAAATGAGCTCAGAATCCAATTTATCCGATGACTCGAATGAAACAACAAAAGAATTCAAATTAAAAATTGAGTTCAAACAGAAATCAATGACATAAAACAGAACTAAAAAAATTCTTAGACTTTAAATGAATTTGATTTCGATATAAAATTCCCGTTTGTTTTATAGATAGTGAGTGTATGGGAGAGGGAATGGCATACAAAGGGAGAGGGAATCAGAGAGGAGAGAGAGAGAGAGAGAGAGAGAGAGAGAGAGAGAGAGAATGGGAATCATAGGATAAAAAAATAGAAATAAATGAAATCACAATTTGAGAAATGGTTGGAGTTATTCGTCGATTACTTTTAAGAGAAAACTAATGGATTCGGAAGCGAACGAACCAATGAGTGAAAGTCATCGAAGCGTTAGTTTTATTTTTGTTCGTTCAATGATTTACAAATAGTAGTTTCCAGTCCTTTCACTTTATTTTATTTTATATATATTTTTCTCTCTCTCTTTTTAACTTCTCTATAAAATAAATGCTTATTTCCAGAGAAGAAAGAAATATAAATAAAGCGAAAGTAGAGAAGAAAAAACGTAAACTCATTGCAATAAATCAGTCTTTTTTTGTGCCCTTTTTTTCCTTATCATAAACTACTCTATAGTTCACAGAATATTCCTTTTCATTACTCAAATGTTTACATAAGTTATGCCTTTTGTTTATATATATCTAAAACAAAACATCGATATATTTGAGCCCAGAATTTATATTCAACCGAATCAGTGATGATCTCAATATTACTCACTTTGAATATTCTTGCATCTAGTGACCAAGGTTACAATGTTTACCCTATTGATTTAGTCATTTTAAACTGCTCTGGATCATTTATTTAAATTAAATCATATTCCCAACAACTAAAACTGAAAAAGAATTTAAAAGAACTGAAACTTAGCATGTCAAAAATAACATTTTAAAAATAAAATGTGCCAGGATGTTATTTTTTAAAGGACAGGTCAAATCGGATTGATGTTCTTGCAAATTTTATTATCAAAGATTGACATTTATTCTATTTATTCTATTGAAGGAACACTTTTCCAAAACATTATACCTTTACCTCCACTTATCGGTAAAGTTATTTGTGAAATATTGAGTGCTCATGCACAATTCATGTTTTATTCTTAACATGTTCACATTTATAATAGATTCCATACTAAAATGTTATAAACTTTCAACTTTTTTTGTCCAAAACTGTTGACACATTCCTTAATAAATGAAACTAAGAATCAATAAATTCTCAAAAAATTTAATTTCAAATAAATTAAATATGTTTTCATAAAATCAATGATTAATGAACACAACTTTACTATTAATTCACTTAACTTTAATAGATTTGAGACTTAACTGTTTGTGTCGATTCATAATTGAATAATAAAAGCAAAGAATAGCTCACAATTTGCAACACTTTTACACTAAATTACTATTTATTAGAATTAGTGATCAGTTTCTCAACCATTTCTCTGAGTGTTTTGTCTACAGAATGACCTCAAATGAGATCATTTCGAGAGAGAGAGAGAGAGAGAGAGAGAGAGAGGGGAGAGGGAGAGAGGGGAGAGAGGGGAAGAGAGAGAGAGGGGAGAGAGAGAGAGAGTCCGGAAATAATAAAAGCAATAAATTTCTTTAATTTAGTGAAATATATGGAATAGTCTCCAGTGTTTTAGAGCTAAAACATTGAAATGTATGCCTAAGTTATGGCTAAAACCCAATAGAATTTTATTTCATTTGAAAATGATTTTCATTTCTTTTAGTATCAAAAAAATCTTTATCTAAGAATTCAATCCTAAGTTTCTTAAACTTAACTATTCTTTTGATAATAATATCGTCGGAAACTAACAAAAATAAATACTTTAAAAATTGATTGAAACGAATCGATGGAAAGACTTGAGAAGAGAGAGAGAGAGAGTATACGAAACAACAAATTAGAAATTTAGGAAATTGTCATCAATTTATAAGGATTTTATTGTCCGAATTCTGTGCACTTTTTTAAACCTTTTTTCAATTCTTCTCTCAAAGAATGAAATATAAAAACTTAAGATTTCAAAGACTGAAGTTTTTTTCATTTCAAAGAGAGAAAAAAGTGAACGGATTTATCTGTAATCAGTTCGTCCTCAATATGTCTAATTGTGAGCCAACACACATTGCCTTTACATCGACCAAAGCCTTCATCTCTGGTAAATGTTTGATAATTAGAAATGGTGTCAATTATTAAGCATTTGGTAGAAGAGTTTTTCGATCAATTTGTCGAATAAAAGCCATTATTTAGTCTGAAATTCACCGAAAACGTCGACAAAAGGGCGTTGTTTTCACGACTCATTTATCACATATTCATAACAATTTTTATATCCATTGCTTTCATTCAAAAGTGATTAAAATCTGTTGTGAATAAAAGCAGTCATTAATTGAATATAAAATTCTATAAAAAAAAGTATAAAATCTATGAAAAAGTCTTTCGACAGAAAATTCTGTCAAATGTTTTGTTCTGCGGTTGACTTAAATCATGAAAAAAAAATTGATTTTTCATTAAGAGTTCCGCTCTTTTTATTTACAAATGATATTATAGTCAACAAAATCGAAGATCTGATACATTAATAATGAATTCGTTCGTCAATTCTTATCCACGAATTGTGTATTCAATCTTCAGATGCCGTGAAAACAAAGCACGGAATACATAGAATACATAAATAGATTATTTTAAAAAATTGAATCTTTTTTTCCAAGAGTTTTATCTCAACTCATTCGTTATGAACACTAAAATGCATAATTCAAAATAGTTTCAGGGTAATTTACAAATATAATACTTATTATTTTTTAAATATCACTCTATTATTCAAATTCTGTGCACAAAATGTAAGTCTATAAGAATACAGAATATTCTTTAGATATTTCTCTAAATATTTATACCTCTTTTTCATTCATTCCTTTTCTTCGGCTCTCTCTCTCTCTCCTCTCCCCTCTCTCTCTCTTCATTCATTTGCGGCACAGGTTTTCATTCATTCATATACTTCTCATCCATTGATTATCGATGTTTGAAGACTATAACAGTCTCTGAATTTATAAGTTATGAGATGAGCAAAGTACAGATGAGCAAGGTAGAGTACAGCCTACAAATAAAGCAGAAAAACTTATTTGGATCTCTTATATAAAATTTATTTTAATGTAATTTATTCATAGAGTTTTTTATTTTCTAATGACTAACAGTTGAGGAAAAGACTTTTTACAAGGTACTTTTTCAATATATCCTTAAACATTAGTGAAAGCCAAGCAATCGATCATTTAATTCATAGTACTTTTATTTCTAAAGTGATCAAGGTAGTAAATTACGCCATTATTATAATAGAATTTTATTAATGGTTTTAAGTAAAGAAGAAAAGAGATATTGAATAAGGATTTCAAACTTTGGTTAGAATTAGTGTAAAAGTTACAAGGACAAATTTTACTTCGCCGGGATTAAACTAATTCTACTGAATTATAGAGTTATAAAAGTTACCCTCATTAGATAATTCAATATATTGATAACTTGAAACATAATTGATCAAGAGCACTTCACTTGGGGGACAATAATACACTGATTTTATGGATTATTGGTGAACAAGATTAACTAAACTTGCAATCAAATATCAACTTATTTATTAGCCTAACTTTAATGTTTGATATCGAGAACAGTAATTCAATGTTCTATATTACAAATATGAGCAAGGTATAATCAGATATTCAATTTAAAAAATGATTAAAATAATGAGAAACACATTTTTTAAATGACTGTAAAATTAATTCAAAATTTATTTTGAAATTTATATACTTGGTAATTTTTAATATAAAGAAGCTGGATACAATTTATCTATAAATTGGATCTTTTTACAAATGACCTTGCTACTCTTATCTTGTTTATGTAAATATAGTACAACAAAATTGAAAACTGATTTCTTTGCTAACCATGAATACAGTCTTCAGTGAAAAATCCGGTCAATACTTCTCTGATATATTCCTCAGAAAAATCTCATAAAATATAATCGAATTCTTTTCAATTTTGAGAAGACTTTGAAAACCAAGAAATCAATAAAAAATAATATTTTAAATAAAATAAAATTTGAATTTTTAATAATTAATTTCTCAATAAATTAAGTAACAGAACTGGATATGAGTGAACACATTCTTCAAAAATCTCACTTTCAATAGATATAAATAAAATAAACAAATCCTTTAAATTAGGAAATATTTAAATAGAATTTGATTTTCAATTCAATTAAATATTTTTAATTCAATTTAAAAATTAGCCCTAAATTTGATTTGAGGACAACATTTGCTGAACACTTATTCGCCAATAATTTCGTAAACATATATTGACTTTTTATTCAAATTTTACAGAATTGAGACCATATTCTGATTAGATTTCACTGAAAAACTCCTTCAATAAAGCACTCATAAAATCCTAACTTATATTACATACCATTAAAACGAAGAGAAATTTCTTTATTCAATATAAAAGAGTAGTTTTCAGAGCAGATGGCTTTCAATGAAACTAAAATATGTTAACTTTAAGCCATACTTCAATGCATATCAATAATTCTCAGACATGTTTATTGAATTTTCTATTTTAAAGCAACTTGCTAAATGTATGAATCTTAAAAGAAGCTTGCATCTTGCTAAAAGCTTCCGTTTAGGGAAAATATTTAATGTACAATTCTTTGCTTTTAAATCAAAAGTACCTTGTTATTTTATAAGAATTTTCCAAGAATAACAAGGCAACAGAGAATTTAGATCCTGGGTGAATTTAGCCTCATATATATACTTTGAAATGAATATATAGATTATATAAACACTATATTCATAGATATAATGGATATCAAAGTTTATTTTCCGGTTTAATAGTAAACTTGGTCTGACTTTAAATTCAGTAAAAAAGTCTAGCACCTTTATAATTTAAATAAATAATGCTTAAATGTTTTATTTCAATATTTAGCTTGCTCATTTAACCAAAAAATTGTCAATAAATGTAATGAATACTTATAAAAGGCTTTTAAAATTGAGAATTTGAATAAAGCCTTTAATGGATTATATTTTCATCGGAAAAAAAGTTTTTGATTTGAAAACACAAAATTCATAAAATTTTGTTCTTATATTTCATCTCATTTTTTGTTGACTTTTCCTAAAAATATTTGACTTCAATTTCAATTCATTTTAGTATTCATTATATAAATGATTTTCATACACTTCTCTTGAAATAGTAATGAATTGAAAATAGCCCTGAGCATTCGACTTATTTTTCCATGTTATCAATTTTAAATATTACCTCCACCAATCAATATTTTAAATCGATAAAAATAATAATAATAATAATAATAATAATAATAATAATAATAATAATAAACTGAAGACTTTTATTTGGATATTCGTTGAAAATAAAAGAAAAGTATTTAAAACAAGAATTAAAGTCTTAACGAATTAAAGAATTAAAAGAAATTAAGTATTGACTGAATTTAAAGATAAAAGAATTTATTTTCTAAAAATAGAGTCAATTCTTTGTTGAAATGTTGTCTTTTCATTGATTAGTCATTTGCTCCGAATATTCTTCTTAACTAAAATTGTGTTTAAAAGATAAACAATTTTTATCTGTATTTTTGTTTCTATTTATTGTCTCTCTTTTGGTAATAAACTATTTTTATGAGCCTTTCTCTGAGTCACATATCTTTTTACACCAAGCACAGTCTGTATCTCATGTCACTCAGCACAGCCACATATATACCATGGTTTTAATGAATAGCTATTATAATTTTTTTTAGAATTAAATAATAGTCGAAAAATCATTTATCAAAGTCTGTACTGAATTTTTTCATAATTATTATTATTCTCTTTTGTATTGAATAAAATGATGTAATTTTTTATTATAATCGCAGAGAGTATTACTAAAAGAGCGCTAAACCCATAGTTAATTAAGCTCTACTTATTTTTAATTTATTCTGTGCCGCAATTCACAGCCAACCTTTCCTTTGGGCTCTCAATTGGATTCTCGAATACATTGTGAGCCCCAAAAACAATATTTGTATTTTAAATGTGAAGACGAACTCCATTTCAAACGATTTATTCATTTGAATGCATTGAAAGGAATTCTTAATTAAAGCGATTTATTTGTTTGGAATTCATTAAAAGAAATCCTTATATTTCTCAAACATTTTTCTTGTTTTTTATCGCTATTTCTCTTTTAAATGTTTTTTTTCTCCCTTATTCTGTGCCCAAACATAATAACCATTAAAATTACTTTCTATATATTTTTTAGCTAAAAATAATTCCAAACAGTTTTACAAATGACTAAAAAAAATATAAATTTTTGCGTAAAAAATACACAAAAAATTTGAAAATTATTTTTTCCTCTTATATTCCAAAACGAATTTTAACTAAACTTAGAGTTAAGCCATTCGTAAAATCTTTGCTCATAAAAAAGAGAAACTTTGAAAAAAGTTTATTCACAAAATGTTTCGGATGATTCATAAAACAATTTTCAAGAAAAAAAAATTTATTGATTTTATGTTTGCATCAAAAAACAGATACTTTTCATAAGATTCTCAGTTAAAAGTATTTCATTCCATTAGTAATGTATTAAAAAACATATTATTATAATTACCAGGGATGGCCAATAGGGGCTATTTCACGGTACCTTCTTAGACGAAAAAATCCAAAAATACCTGGGATTTTGAAACCTTAACATTATTTCTATGGATAAACCTTAGGTTTATCTAGGTTTTAGACCCCTCAGGGGAGGCAATATAGAGGTTATACCTCCTGGAGATCAAGACCTTTTGCCATCCCTGTTATTATTATTATTATTTTGAGAATAATATTTTTAATACCATTTCTTTATACTCCTTTAGATTAAAGGGGAAGTCATTAGCAATTCCTTAAACATATGATGCTATCAAAACACTTTTAATGTAAATTCAATTACCAGAGGCTCTGGTCTTCAATAATATTCTGTGTTTTTATCTTAACTCGACTCTCATTAAATACAAATGAATTTATTTTTGGTCTAACATTCAGTGCTATTAATCAAATCAAAAGTGTTTTACTTTTTTTAGTTTACTTATCCTCAAATCAAATGACTTATTCTGTGGCAATACTTTCTGCACAGCACTGGTTTACAGGACTTTGATTTAGTGCTAAATGAGTGCAACCTTTAGTTTGTCATTTATTTGCCACTAATAGTACACTATTTAAGTCTTTTGCTCAGAATTTTTTCCTTTTCGTCCGAAACACATTATTCTGGTTTGGCTTTTGGTCTAATATTTTTTGAAAGGTTTGACTTAAATAATGACTCCAACAAGAGTTCATCACTTTGTCATACAGGAAGCGGTCAATGAACAACTCTAAGAGTGATGAGCAAAGACTGATGTCTATGAATTGAGTCCAACCTTTGGCTAAGAATAAGACTCACCACTAGTATTATTCTGTGCACTTAAGCTATTCTCCAGTTTTTTTAGGTGTTATAGTATTTAACGATACAATTGATTCTATAATAACACTGAATAGTTTGGGATTATTGCCTTTTCCTCACATTTGCCCTAACATTATGAGAGAGTGTCAGAGAGAGAATATTGGAGAGGAATGTCTGAGTCTTCCTCTCTAACGAATCCAATGATTGGTACCAATTCTTGCAATGAAAACATCGAAAAGAGAAAAGTTTTGATAAATTAAGTTTAAAACTCGTAATTCTTTTCCTAATTTTCTCGACTCTTCTTTAGTTTCATTTATTTAATGAATTGGAAATCAGTGTCGGTTTTTGGTGATTCTGTTCACTTTCTGTTGATTTGTTAACTTCTTGTACAACAAAAGCTGTGTCTAATCGTAAACTGTTTGTAACGCTTTTTTTGTTGATTCGCTTCTAATTAAGGTTTTCTTTGAGCTCTTATTTCTTAAATCATTGCAATTAAATGAAATACAATTCCATCGATTTTTGGTCTCAAAAGTGTTATTCTGAGCTCTGATTAACTTTAATACATTAGTTTCTCTTATGATTTGAAATCAAAATACATATTAACACAAATGTCAGACAAATGGATACTAAACGCAAAGAATATTGTGTTAAACACAAGAAAATTATAGTTAACTATTATTCTGATGTCAATCCACTGATAGATAAGTTGTGAGCAAAGGCTCAGCAAAGATAAGCGAAAATAAAACTTTTGGATCTCATTTGGGGATCGACTGGACATCATTGCAATCGGCGAAAGATGAGACTGAATGCCATCAAACGAAACAAAATAACTAAAGTAAGTGATGTTTCTCTTTTGCGAGTGGAGTGCCTTCTCTCTGAACTTCACACTCATCGCAGCACAACTTATTGGAGTTTTGACTGCAATGTGTGCACAACTTCGAGGCTAATCCCAACGGATTACTATTTGTATCAACGAATGCGATCTCATGTCTCTGGTCTACATTCGAGCTCATCATTTAAAGTGAACAGAGATATCGGGACAACACATACAGTAATACAGTAAACATACGCCTAACCAATGAATGCCAACAACACGAAAATGCTCTTTATTTGCAGCCATTGGTCCCTGACTTGTGTCCGACCACTCATTTAAACTCATCTCAAAAGCCAACCGAAACTAATCAGTTCTCGAGGGACTACACGACTCACCTTTTGTTAACTTCTGATTAAACTTTTCAGTCACAGCTTTTTTATCAACCAATCCATTGCTATCATTGATTACTAGATAATTCATTGAAATGACCATATACATATCCATGGATGTCTTTCCATGAGCACACCATTAGCTTAATTAGCAATTAATAAAATGAATTCTAAAAACTATTCCTCGAAAATACATTTGAATCTATAAAATGATAAAAATGTTTGAATAAAAACTTTTTGGTATGACTTCGGAATGACATCAGAATATATTTAAATTAAATTTGATTTGAATTCACATTCGATCGTTTAGATTAAAATTGATGCTCTCGTGAGCCTCTTATCATAACATTGCATAAACTTCATTTATTTTCAGCTTGATAAATTCAATATTTATTCTCTGGAGAAAGTCCCAGGTGGTATTCTCATGCAAAAAGATTATAATATTGGAGCCATTTGTGATGTTTCGCAATACGTTATAATTATCACAATTTTAATGCTTAACACTCAGAACACGATATATGCCTTCTCTCTCTCTCTCTCTCTCCCTCTCTCTCTCTCTCTCTCTCCCTCTCTCTCTCCCTTTTATAAGTAAAACTTGTATTTAAGGCTATTGTCTGTCAATTTGCAGGTTATGTCCAACCGGAGGAACATCAGAAGATTTCAGCGAATTTGGGCGACACTGTTATAATGAACTGTGCCTTTGATTTTCCCGACAAAATAGAAGTTCCGTATGTTATCCATTGGCAAAAAATAGGCATCAAATTACCAATATACATTTGGTACGATGGATACCCTCCCCATTTGGGTGAAGGCTATGAGGGGAGGGTCTCATTAGCCAACTCTAAAGATGCTTCGCTCAATTTAACCAATATTCACGAAACAGATCAGGGATGGTATGAGTGTAAAGTGTTTTTCCTAAACCAACCCAATGAACAAAATTCGAAAAACGGCACTTTTGTTCTTCTAGATGTCCATGGTAAGATCATTTTCCCAAAAGACATCATTACTAATGGTTTCATTTGACAGCTCCGCCACATTTTAATGAGAAACCCCCAGAAGTTGCGTACGTAAGAGTAGGCGAAACACTGAAACTTCACTGTAAAGCAATCGGAACGCCTTCGCCGACAGTCGTCTGGCAAAAGGTTAGTAATCCTTTGAGTGATAATAATTATTGCAACTCATGTCTGTCCACAGAATAATATGCCGATCGATAACACTCCTAATATTCAAGTGCTCTCAACTGAACTAATAATTGAGAATTTGGGCGAAAGTGATATCGGAGACTATATGTGTGTCGCAAAGAACAGACAGGGCTCAGTCACTGCTTCCACTAAAGTAGTAGTGGCCGGACCCGCGGCCATCTCAAACCCACCAAAGAATACAACAAAACTGGAGGGCGACAAAGTGGAGATGACGTGTGAGGCAAAGGCACTGCCGGCTAATGTCACGTATCGGTGGTTTCATAAAGGCATTGAAATCTCTCAATTGTCCTGGTTGGCCACCAGGACTGTTGTCAGAAGGGACGGCACATTACTTATAAACCCAACCTCTTCTGACGATAGCGGAAAGTTTACGTGCGATGCCTATAATGGTATCGGCGAACCGGACACTGCCAGCGCCTACCTCTCCATCGAATGTAATTCTAATTATTTAAAATTCTAATTATAATATATTTTAATGTCAATCCATATGTTGTGCAGATCCGGCGCGCGTCACATATTCGCCTTCAATGCAATATTTGCCATTCGGTCTGACGGGTGTCGTCCGGTGTTTCATTCAGGCATCGCCTCCATTCCAGTTCGTGACCTGGACTCGAGACAGGCGGCCATTTGATCCGAGCGAACACGCGGGTGTCAAAGCACTGGTCAATGGTTCTTTACTGTTCGAGAGGGTAACCCACGAGCACCAGGGTCGATATCGGTGCACGCCATACAACCTTCACGGAACAGCTGGTACTTCATCTGTGATGGAAGTGCTCGTTAGGGGTGAGTCTATTCAAACAGAAAAAAACAATTTCTTTAGAAAATTGAAAATTCTTTATAAAATTATGAAAAATTGAAAACAAAAACAACAAAAAAAGAGTAAATTTCTCTTCATTTAAATGATTCGAATGCAAAGGAATTTACGCTCCAAATACCAGTCCTAATGCCAGTCCTAATACCAGTTCTTATATTAGTAGTAAAACCAGTGCTGAAACGTTAGCCTTTACTCAAACGTATTCTAAGTTTTGATTTAAATTTTTCTTATTTTCTGCGATTTTGTTGTTTATCTTCTCTAATGTTCACTCATTTTTCATTCATCACTGAAATGAAGAAAAGGACTAAAAATAATGTTATGTTTGAAAAAAGAGGCATATCTTTCATAACTATATTTAAAGTTTTACTTTTTTGTTTGTTCGCCAATCCTTTTATTCATGTCTTTTGCTTAACATCCAAATGAATATCAATTTATATTTTTGGTCGACAGGAAGAAAGTGCTGTCAAATAACTATCGACCCATTCCTATGACTGATTGAATTCTTTGGCCCAAATATTAATCATTTTTATACAACGAATTAAAAAGTTTTCAATAAATTTAATGATAAATAAAACGTCAGTTCATATAAAAGAGAAAATATTTAAATTAATTTTCCGCTTAAACTCTAAAAATAATCGATTAAATAATGTACACAAACTTTAAGCACCGCATATATACGTTAGGTCTTCCCCTCAAATCATACTTTCCCTCAGAAAGAAAAACATTTGTTTTGAGGACAACTCTCTGGTAATGAATTCTTATAATTCTCTTAACTCTTAGCCCTAAAAAAAGAAGTACTTATTTATTGAAAAATCGATTCCATACTCTTCTATAAGAACTAAATATCGGTCTTTTGAGGACCGACTGGTCATTGGGTCGAAAAAGTTGAAGTCGAAAAACAAACAAAAAATTACTTCTCTTCCATTTAACTCCCAGAGCGAGCACTTCCTCTCAATAATATTGAGTCACATTTTCCAAACACATTTCATTCCTCCACTTCTTCTTCTCCTTATCCTTCTATCCGGTAAAAGATCAACATTTTTATAGATATAACTTATTTTTCCTTTGAATTCGCATCAATGATAGAATAGCACAGAATAAGAGAGAGAGAATGGCGAGCGATAGAGAGGGAGAAATGTTTCCTTTTATTTACTCTTTTTTTTCTCTTCATTCAGAATTTGTATTCTTTTCAGTTCAAAGACATTGCAATCAAAGCGAATGAAAAATTTATTTCAAGATTTTCTTACATAATATAATGCAACTGATATTCTGTTCCCTCTTTTTATACGATTCAGAGCCTCCGATATTCACACAAAAGCCGCCCGAATACTACCAGAAACCAGTCGGTAGTGAAGTGATTATGTCGTGCGATGGTGTCGGGAACCCAAAGCCAATGATAAGTTGGAGGAAAGTGAGTACCCATTCATTGAAAAACTAATTACATTTACAATAAGAGAAACGTCAATAGTTTTATGTGTGTGTCCTCCTATGCCTGTCCTCTGCATTTGTTGTGTGCTGTAAATCTTATGTCCAACCAAATGGTTGAAGAGCTTTGTTTTGTTGTATTCACTTCATTGGCATAAATCTAAAGCCAAAGCGTTGGGCATATCATTCATCACCGGATAATCTTCAAGAAGAGGATTGTGGCCTTCTTTCGGCTTTTACTTATTGAACGGCACAACCGTTTGGCACAAAGTTTTTTTTTTCTGTGATAAATGACGAATGCGGTGATTAGCACCGAATCAAATCAGTTTTGCTCAGTTTCTTTGCGGCACAGAATTTGGGTCATATCTTCCTATCGATCACTATTACCGACAAAAATCACTGTTTCCTCAAAATATTACATTTCGATGTCATTAATATCCATCTCATTCTTCTTCGATAAAAGCCTTTTCAGTTGTGTTTCCAATATTTTAATCACATTTTATGTATAAAACACAAACTAATAGCTATTCTGTACTCGTTTTCAAACAAAACAATCGACGTATTGATCGACAAAACCATAGATTTAGATATTCATTAAAAATAGATTTCATTTCATTTAGTTTTCCTTTCGATTCAGAAAACATTAAATTTCTTTTGCCGTCAATTCGTTTCTTAAAAATCAATTCAATTGTTTTTCTTACTCTTCTATTAACTCTTCTGTCGATTGTCTGCCATTCGATTGATATTTGAATTAAATTCAATTCACAGAAGAAAAGAATTTAATTTGTGATTCTCTTCATAAGATTAATGGTTATTATCACCAAAAATCGATTTCCCATTAAAAGGCAAAGAAGAAGAACTTTTTGTTTCGGTATTTGAAAGCAACTGAAAAAAAACAGGCCATACATTGTATCAGTAGTTCCTGTTCTCGTTGCTAATAAAAGAAGAGTTTTGTTAACAAAACAGAAGTGATTTAAAAATTTGTTTCACATTTTATATGAACTCAATATTTAATCATTGGTTTAGAAGAACGCAATCAACTTATAATTTGTAGCCAACGAAGAAATGGGGCTCTACTCTCATTTATTCTGTGCTCAATCAAAAAAAAAGAAGGCTTTGCATTAATACATTTCATTAATTTACTCGAATAAAGTTTTCTCCAATGAATTCCTTCGCAAAAAAATCTTCTAATTTAGTGCCGAAAACTCATAATTAATGACTTTTAGTAGAAATGAGTTTAAATAAGAGATAATAAATAATTTATTTTCCATTTTATTTGAAAAAAAAACACTTTTATATCAAATCATAATTTCCACTAATATTTCAAATATGATTACTTCCCGACACTTACTATTAGGCCGACGGCTCTAAACTACCCAAAGACCGAACGTTCATCAGATCAGGCAATTTGACCATTAAGTCCATCAAGAAAGACGACCATGGCAAATACGAGTGTGTGCTCGAGAACATTATCGCCACTTTAGTCACCACAACCACTCTTCTCGTCGATAGTAATGATTAGACACTTTTTTCATATCTCTTATCTATAATAAGTTATTTTCATTAACTACTTTTCCAGTGGTGTTAATAAATCATAACTAATGACATTCTTAGGTACGACACCTCACGCACCGACTAATGTATCAGTCAATTCGAGTGCCTTCGCCGCAACTGTCACCTGGGTGCCTAATTATGATGGAGGACATCAACAGTTCTTCAGTATTCGGTTATACATTAGACCTGATTTTGTCGATAAAAACCATTTTCTAATGAATTGATTTTCATTTTTATTTGTCTTAAAAGATATCGATTTTCAGACGAAGACGAGACCGGATGGAAGACAATGAGAGTCCAGCCGCCAGAGACTGCCTCTGCGTTCACTATTTATAATTTACAGTCGGACACAGAATATGATTTTCAAGTGTTTGCCTCCAATTCTTTGGGTCGCGGACCCGGTTCTGAAATAGTCAGAGCCCGCACTAAAAGTAAATTATTGTTTTCTTCAATAGTTAATTCAATAAAAACTAATTTCCAACTCTTTGTTAGGTTGGGATTCAGTCAATGGTCAGTATCCGACTGATTCCTATGGCTCTACTTATATCCCTATCCAACCGGCGGGTAATTAACTCTTTATTAAGAGTGAAGAGCTTTAAGAGCTCTTCATTTATATTAATTTATTTGTTTAATACACTATTTTTTTATAGAGAATACAAAACCGGGCACTACCGACACCTTAGATGAACCGACCCAACCCTCTACGACGTCAGCCCCGGTGGGCCCAAAGCCAGATCAGGCCCGCAATGTCACCGTTGATAAGATGGCTCAGGGATGGGTTGTTTCATGGCTAACACCTCTCGATAGGACAACACATGTGGCGTATTATAGGGTTGAATATAAGGCTGAAGGAGAAGACAAATGGATTTCGTCGGAACCGATCGCAAAGGACACGGCTTATTTAAGTTAGTTTATCATGAACATTTCAATTGATTAATGATCTTGATATTTTTAGTAAAAGACTTAAAGCCCGGCTCAAAATATTTGATTCGTGTGAACGCGTATTCTATTCTTGGTATCGGACAAAATGGACAAATTGTTGAAATTAAATTACAAAGTAGTTAGTCAAGACCAAGAGCATTTACTATTTAATATAAAAAATCTTTCTAGGTCAAGAGGGGTTAAGAGGACCTCGAGCTATAACAGCTGGTATTGTTGGAAGTGTCCTATTCTTTGTGGCGGCCATTATCTTAAGTGTCTGTACCGTCAAAATATGCAACAAAAGGAAGAGACGGAAAATGGAGAAAGGTATTTATATGGACAAAGTTTAAATAGCAAGTTTAAACAAGAACAATTACGCACAGCCTATATGATGGTCACCTGTCCTGTAATGGATGGCGTTAACGGTAATCACTCTCACGGCGGAAGTCCAGTGCCTCTAAAACAGTAAGTTTTAGCTGAAAAGTCAACTTTTATATAAAGGATATAATGAATGAGTATTTCGTTTCAATGCTTTCAAATGATATGATTTCGACGTTTTTCCAGATTAACGCAAAACAATATTAACGGTAATAATAACCAAATATTTGACTTCAAAACTAAACATTTAATAAAAATCTAAGCCTTATATCAAACAAATCACATATAAAAACAACAGTTAAAGACATTTTCACTAATGAATTGACGTTTTTTTCTTCTCTTCCCTTTCTTTTGTCTCCCAGGTCAAAATGATTTGATTTGCAGTTTAGGAACGCCGGGAAGTCTTCTCGGTATGGCCTCTATATTGCACACCATTTACATGACTATGAGATTTATTGTCACTCTTTTTGTTCAGATATGAGAAAAGCTGAATATCAAGTCTGAGAGCGATTGAAGGGAACAGACGTTCCATAAAACTAATGGTCGAATAAACAGTCGACAATTGTCTCAAAAGAACAGAATTTTATTCAGACGATAGAAATCCAATGAATTGAAATGACTGCTCATTAAGAGTCTTAAGACTACTGTCCGTCCAATTATACATAAAAGGAAATCAAATGTCAGCCATCGTTTCCCAATCCATTGACATTCTGTTCACTCAACCCATTTGTTAATGAATTCTATTTGAATATCAATTATGTTATTAAACACAACATATGCTGTTCTATTCATCCATTCATCTCTTGACCATCAGCTCCGGTATTACTCATTATTTTCAAATTATTTTCACAAATATTTCAGTTTTTGGGAGAAATTCTTTTAATTAGTCCTAAAATATAAGTTTTATTTGACTAAAACTTGTCATTAAAACCTTTACTCCTGGTCTTCATATAGAGATAAGTCTTAAATTTGCTGTCAATTGTCCGGAAAACTAATTAATTTCAGAGAAAATTTCCGAGAATTTTACGATTTATTACTAAAAAACTCAGATTTCAATGAAAACTATTATTAATTGAAATTCTCAGACATTTTTGACGACTCTTTCAAAAAAAAAAGAGAAAAACTAAAAATAATTGGATTTCTTTATAGAAAACTAATTGAAAAATTCCAAATTGAGAAAAAATTAAATCATCCGAACAAATGACACGAAATTTGAGACCAAACTCAAACAACTTTTGTTGTCAGAGAACTTTTGAAATCAAATTCCATCCGTAAAAAAACAGATAAAAAAATATATATATTTTCAACAAATCATTGAAAAAATATGACATTTATCTCAAAAAACAACGTTTAATATCTCACAACACGTTATTCACTATAAAATGTGTGTAAATCTATTCCTGAATAACAAATCTCTACAATAATTATCTCTTTCTATGCATTTCATCATTGAATACATTTCATCAAAATTCCTGAAAAGAGAATTCAATTTTGTTTTCATATTTCTAATAGAAAATAGTTTCCCCACAAACAAACAAAAAATAGTTAAAAACTTGCATGCTTATATAGATACTTGATTTCGAATATTGTATTTACATTAAGACCTGACTCAAAATCCCATTTCCAAGTTTATCTTAAGATGAATTTTCTAAAAGAAAAAGAGTCTACTATTCGCTCAAATAAAGACAAAATGCTTCTAACGATGAGATATTAATCTCGAGCCTAACTGACAAACACCTCTTCCATAGAGTACTTTTTGAATCTATCACAATTAAAAATTCAATTTCACAATAATAGTGATAAGATAAATTACCTTTGGAGTCAATAGTGACATGCTAAATTATTTTCAATGAGCCGGCAATTTGAGGAACTCTTTTAAAGCTTTGTTTTCATTAATAATTTGTTTTGTGACGTGAATTATAAGATTAGGTCAAATGGGAATTTGATTTGAAACCCTCTTTTCAAATGACCCCGGGCTCAGATTATCAGTGATATTTGAGATAGATGAAATTGAATTAAAACTCTATAATAAAGTTCACTTTAAAAGTAATTTGAAAGAACCTTTTGCTCGAATCTTAAGAAGCATTCATTTGTTGACCATTTTGTGTGATTTTCTATATTTTGTGGCCAATTATTACAAACAAATGTGAGATATTTGTGCACTTTATTGATCAATTAAATGAGTAAGGCCATTTTTATTGAATTCAAAGAGCATTTTATTTAAAACTTTTTTTTGAGATAACTTTTAGAATCAAATGACAATCTTTTCCTAAGTTTTCATAAGACTTATATCAAACTAATTGTATGAATATTAGGGTTGAAAACATCAGACATTTATCTAAACTTTGTTAAACACAGTTTGGATTGGGATTAACCACAGGTACAGTCATTCCAAAAAGTGTGCACATTCTATGATTTGGTTTGTGAATCACCAAGCAAGTTTAGTCAAATATATGCTAAACTAACTTGGTGATAAAAAGTAAAGGACTTTTTAGAATGACTTTACATTATTTTTAGTTGTTTTAAAAATATGAATCAAAAAGAAATGTCCAAGGTTATCATTTAAATATACAAAGGGATAAGTTTAATAAAAAAAAGAGTTAAAATTTACCTCGATTAAAACCAGAAATAAAATACCTCATAATTTTAATTCAAAAGAAAAAAGAATATCCAGGTTAAATTTCAATTAACAAAAAAAATTCCAATAAACAAAATTCCAAAAAAAGAAGAATATTTTCAACAAAAAAAAAAGGTTAACCCAAACAAAAATCAACTGTAAATTATAATATCCAAACGGAAGGCCTAATATATTAAAAACGATTTGAAAGTTTCTTTTTTTTAAAAAAAACAACATTTTAGTCACAACATTATGTAAATGAAGTGTCATCTCATGAAAACACATAATCATAACTCTGTCGACTCCTGTGGAGCTTTTGAGACAATATAGTGAAACAACTGTACATAAGATTTAATTATTAATTAACAGAAAATTAAAAGAATTTTATTAAAAATTTTAATTTCTTTAGAATATATTGTATTTCACTGTAAATAATAAACAATAATATATTGTGAATACGAAAGCAAATTATTATATCTAGGTAATATATAAAAATCTTGTTTTCAAATGTATTGGAAAAATATATTGTAAAATATTTGCTAATATTTATGCGTTTCTAATAAGTTATTTGCAATAAAATTCAAGTCTTTTGACAGAAAGTCTTCTATTTTGTTATTCTTTCCTCTAGTTAGTTATATTAACCTTGGTGAAAACTTAGAAAGTAGTTCCTTTACTTGATTTAAAATTATGACTTCTCTTAAGAATTAATTAAAATATTTATTGGTTTTAAAATTGATTTTATTTTAAACTTTTAGGGAAAAAAAGATATTTTTGAAAAAGTATACACTATTTTAAAAATTTCCTAGATAACAAATAAATAATTGTGACCTTTCGCCAATTCCTAACCTATTGGTGAAAGGTTAAGTGATTAAAGAACCAATTTTTGAAGTAATTATTTTTATTCATTAGATTTCAATTTATTTATAAATAATTTACAAACAATTTATTAATAATTAATTTACAAAAAAAAGTAAACAATTCTTAAGAAACTGTGAAAACACTACTGAATGTGTTATCCGTTTGAGAACAGCCCAATTCACAACATTCACAACATTTGTCTTCATATTCATGATTGTCATCGACACAAATGTCACAATTTTGAACTAAACATCTATCCAAAAGTCCAGTCATGTGTTGACTCCTCTCATAAGTTGGCGGTAACTCATTAGGAGTGTTGTCGACATCGCAATAGACGGCCACCTCATAAGCCGGTGGTTTGTCGGCAATGGATGTAATATTGATATCGTAATAGTCTCTCGTTAACAGATCCGGATCCAATGTCGTCCAGCTATAAGTATCTGAAGAACTTTCCTCATAAGTAGTTGACTCACTTTGAGGTAAAACCATTTCCGTATCGACTCTTCTATCGACAGTTTTGGCCGCAAATATTATAACGAATAAAAGGGAAAATGAGGACAAAATCAATAACATTATTATCATATTTATAGTCCAGTATTGGTTATAATCTGATGGCTTCGTTTTATCAATGACCAAGATCAAAATTATAGATAAAGTTGCCAATAAGAATATGCCCGGAATCGATGCTAACAGAAACTTAGAGTAAGAAACTTTTTTAGTGGACATTTCCATCATTTTATCGCTCAGACACTCAATACAGGAATGATTGGAATCCGGAGACGTCGTTCACTCTTTATATACTTTGTTAACATTAAAGAAGTCATAAGACTTGTCAAGAATTGATGTGAATTGGATCAGATGCTCAGAATTCACTCAGCACTCACAGAATCTGCACGTGATATACACCTACAGTAATACTGACTATTAATTAGTCGTCAGAATAGAGAATAAATTGACTAAAGAATAGGAAAACTATTCATAGCTATTCATGAATACAATTCTATGGAAACTATTATTACTATAATTAGTCGATCGAATCGTCAGGAATTTAGTACAGAGACCTTTCCGGGGGTGTTAGAGGGGTTTATTTCCTATAAAAATATGCATAAAATATAATCTATGAACATTTTCTTAATATACCACTCATATGGAGTATATATTTTCTAAATAACTATTATTTAAACAAAAAATAAAATTTTAAAATAAATTTTAATTTAATTTTTAATTCATTATTGATTTCATATAATATTGTGATAATTGTTCAAGAATGTGTCACAAAATGTAGCTAGTTTTATTCTATAATTTTCAAGAAACTTTACTTGGAGCAAGGCCTTTTATCTGAGAAAATTGGAAACCCATTATGCTGTCCATCTCTGATGGAAATCATAAGCGTTTTCTCATATATAAAGTTTCGTCACATAATTCTCGTGACATTCTTAGGATTCAATGGTCTTCACTACTATTGGATCTCATGTGGACACCATATGTACGGCACTACCCATACATTGAGCTCTTTTCGCAAATCATTTGTTAATAAAATTTATAACAAAATCTATTGAAATAAAACTTTCCATTCATTAACTATAAATTATTAATGATTTTAAAACTTCTACTTTACCATGGTTCAATTAACTAGAACAGTTTCATGTAACTAGTTAAATTATAAAATATTCAAGAGCTAATCTCTTGAAACAAGACCTCTCTCTTTAACAAAAAATGGCAAAATAGTACTAATTTACAGCTAATTAAAAATTAAATTGCTTATTCATTAGTGAAATAACCAAGTATTTAATTCTTTAATTAGTATTAAATTCTTTTCAAATATTCAATCATCAAATATTAATATCAATACTATTATATAATTTATTAGAAAACTTTTATATAATAATAAGATTATTATTATAACTATTATATCAAATATTAAAGTAATTTAAGTTAAAACGTTTTTAAGCAATCATTTAATCTAAAAATATATGAAAAGAAATGCAAACCATTAGTCATTGTATCAGTCATTGTCCACTGAGGACACCTCTGAAATCTTGCCTTTTAAGTATGCCTTTTTTGAGACATCTTTAAGGTATTTGAAGACATTCTTCCAGAACAGACTGACATTCATTGATTTAATCTTTTCGACGCGAATCCAACGACCTTTTCGTTGATAATAAAAGAATTAAAAACAAAATCTTATTTTCATTGAATCAAACCGTCATTAAAAGCGTTGGTTCCGTTCAATTTCTCTCTGGCTTTGTTCGCCTCTTTAAGTCTTATCATCGACACCTCTGCCGTTCCCATTGGAGTGTCATTCGCTCCGTAATGAATGACCACTTTGTCAACAATTCCAAACTCTTCAAATTTCTTAAAGATTGCCATCTTATCGACATCTGTCCCAATATTAGATAGAAGTAATTTTGCATCCAGGTCATGTACCAAAGCACATCTCGATGAAATTACTCTATTCTTACGAGTCGGGTGACATCGATAAACAATCGGTCTTCGCGGCCCATCATTTCTTCCATTCATTTTAAACAAATAATATTTATTATTCTTATTATTTGTAATAATAAATAATAATATTATTATCTAAATAACAAAATAATTAATTAAATAATGATTTTAATCACTCTTTTACTGAATTAATATTTTCTGATAAGACCTGTCCTAATGGCGACCACACGTTGTATGGCTTTCTGTTGAGTCAATAATTTTGAAGATTGCTCTGGAAAGTTCTATGATTCATAGAATATTAATGAGTATGGCTCATTTTGTGATAAACTTATAATATTTTTAGGCTAATTACGACAAATAGAGGAAATATATTTCTTTAGACTTAAAATATGAGTATTTTTACAATATTTTCGACTCATTTTCTAATCTTTGCATTGAATCTCATTTTCTCTACTTTTGTTAAACTATTTTAATATTCAAACAAAACTCCTTTTTATGAAACTCTTTCCCTTTATTTTCAATTTAATTATAACTAAATAACACTTCTGTCAGACATTTATTTCATTTATTTTATTTTTTTAAATCAATTCTTTGAATTTCTATTAACGGAACACTTCTTAAAATGAATTCCTCATACGTAAAAGCAAAGAACGGACCGATTAAAAATCAGTTCGACAACAGTTCCTTGAAAACTGATGACGAATCAAATGGCGAATTTGAGGTCGAGAGGATTATTAACAGAAGAGTAAATAATGGTCGGGTCGAGTATCTGCTAAAATGGGTCGGATTTGATGACTCTCACAACAGTTGGGAACCCATTTATAACATGAACTGCAGGAATCTTCTCATAGGTTTTGAACAGAGTTACCACAAGATCTATGACTCTACCTACGCAGAGATCTTCGTTGGAGACTATAGCCACAGATGTGAGTCCGAAGAGGAATGTAACGACTCTGGTATTGATACGAAAGAATCGAAGAAAATAAAAATCATTGACTTATGCGACTCCGATGAAGAAATAGTGGAGGAAATGGATTCAAATAAGAAGACGACCACCACTTCTTTCAACACTTCCACAACCATTTCCAGTAAAGAACAGGTCGTTTCCAGTGAAAGACATGTGAGTCCTCTCTCCTGGTCGTCACTCTCACTCAATCAAGAGAAGAACAAATTGCAAGGACTGAATGACCCGTTGGCTAATCATATCGAAAAAGTCAGGCATAAAAAGAATAAGGAATTATCAGTGGCTCACAAAAGGATCGAAAATTAAAGTCATTTATTATTATTCTTGTAGTCATAGGCTTTTGTTAAAGTTTATATTTATCTAGCTAAATTGTATTTCAGTTATATAATCTGTTTTTATGAAACGTTTTCCATTGATATCCTTTTTATATAATTATCGCAAACAATCTTTTATTAAATGTTTTTATAAAGTTTAGTTTTACATTCTTTTAAATATAAATATTGTACTTGCAACTATTCAATACTTCACAATATATTCAGTCTAATCAAATGTTATGTAACTGTGCACAGTTTGTTAAATAAATGTTCTAGTTCAATTATATGTTTTTAATCATCAATTTTGGTCGCCTTTATTCTTATTATTTGTAATAATAAATATTATTTTTATTTAAATTACAAAATAATTACTTAAATAAGGATTTTAACAAATCTTTTACAAAATTAAAATTTTCTGATAAGACCTGTTCTAATGGCGAACCACAAGTTATATGGTTTTCTATTGAGTCAATAATTTTGAAGATTGCTCTGGAAAGTTCCATGATTCATAGAGTATTAATGAGTATGGTTCATTTTGTAATAAACTTACAATATTTTTAGAGTAATTATGACAAATAGAGAAAATATATTTCGTTAGACTTAAAATATGAGTATTTTTCCAATATTTTCGACTCATTTTCTAATCTTTGCATTGAATCTCATTTTCTCTACTTTTTGTTAAACTATTTTAATAGTCAAACAAAACTCCATTTTATGAAACTCTTTTCCCTTATTTTCAATTTAATTATAACTAAATATCACTTCTGTCAGACATTTCTTTCATTTATTTTATTTTTTAAATCAATTCTTTGAATTTCTATTAACGGAACACTTCTTAAAATGAAGTCTTCATACGTAAAAGCAAGAAATGAACTGATTAAGGGACAGTACGACAACAATTTCTTGGAAACTGATGAAGAATCAAATGACGAGTTTGAGGTCGAGA
>JAQIXI010000126.1:0-34676 GCA_034700165.1 Galumnidae sp. Gr-Ori-00277 | reverse complement strand
GAGAGAGAGAGAGAGAGAGAGAGAGAGAGAGAGAGAGAGAGAGAGAGAGAGAGAGAACTAAGTTGTGTTCAATTGGCTCCGATTTGTCCACTGATCGACTGTCTCTGATCGCTATCCTATCTTTGAGATAATAATTGGCAAAACTTTATGCTGAGCCTCAGGACTGTTCTCTTCAAAGAGAAATTGGTTGTGATATGAAGTCTTTTGAAAAATGAAAATACATTTATATTTAATAGGTTTCGCTTTTGCAAAATAGAGAGAATTTTTCTCAGAATAGTATTAGTTTTCATCACGCGATCCAAACCAATGCAATCTCGGGGCCACTAATTATTATTAATATTATATTATATTATATTATATTATATTATATTTGCCTCTTCTTTGACTCTCTGACAAACAGCTATGACTCGCAACACATCCAAAGCAACAAAAAAGATAATAATTATGAATAGTTTGTGCGATAATATCTTAAGAGAGAGAAACATAACATTTAATTTTAATACAAACTTCAATGTATTTGTTGTGTTTGAGAAGAAAAATATTGAGAATGAGATGGAAAGCAATTACTCTGAAGGGACTACTGTTGGTGTGTTTGTGAGCAGTCATTTGTGAAATTAGTAATTTCTTTTCGTTTCGTTCTTTAAATCTTCTGTAAAAAATTCTGAGAAAAATTGAGAACACAATGAAATTGGGACCACTTTTTACGAAATTCACTTTTTCTCTGTTAAGCGTCCGTGACTTCAGTCGATCAGAATTTATTAAAATGTGAATCAAATATAATAATATAAAAGTTATGATCGAAGAGAAGGAAAAAATGGTAACAAATAATTTTTTAGACTCCAAATTGAATTACAGAATCGGGAGAATTGGTATCCAATCATTCTATAGAGCAGTGCTCACCACTTGTCCTCTAATAATAGTGTTGAGAATTGATGGCTGATTACAATTGTATGAATCGTACGCTAATAAATGGGAATCGAAAACATTTTTGATATAATTTTTTATTCATTCTTCTCAAGTGTTGTATAAACTCATGGAATGCAAACTTCAATACATGGATATAATGGATGTTATTTAACTGAAATACGAGAAAATTGACTCTTTTTTGGCGATCCGTTTCGTTTGACTGCCTTTTGAATTACAGGTCTAATTCTTGACAGTATTTTTTCGGCGATTCAACAAAACTTTATAATCAAAGAAAAGTCAAATTCATATTTTTTATTCTCTTTTTGTATTCATTTGTTAATTGTCTTTAGATTTAATTAAATTCGAGTCTAATAAACATAATTAACAGAGAATTTGATTTCATTGCCAAACGATGTAACCGACAAAACAATTAAATTGAAAAATAAGACTTCAAAGACTTGAAGACAAGTATTTGAAAGAGAATTTCATAAAAAAAAGTTCACTTCAATTGTGTTCTTAACGATAAGAAAAAGAAAAATCCTTCGATTGATTGCTTCAAATCTTTTAAAGTTATTGATTCCATCATTATTTTGATTAAACGATTGTATACTTTGGAAAACAGTATAAACAGAGCACAGGTGTGGAATCGAGTCATTAATTTTGGAAAATTTCATCCAAAAGTCAGACACCACTCATTTGAAGTTCAATTACAACTCTACACCCCATTAGAAAAGGACCGATCACTACATAACTGTGACTTATATGAAGGTCTCTCAACAGCGATGTTTGTGCCGCACCTCATGCTGTGCGACCGTATTATCACTGACTAATAGCCCAACAAAAAGTATTTAAAAAGCGATTCTTTAGAAAGAATTGCATTTAAAGAAAGTTTTAAAAAATCGTAATTTTTAATTGTATTTCACTCTAAAGTCTAAAACGTTTTAAAATTAGTTTGACTTTGAATTAGGGACCGACTCTTCAAAAGTTATTTGAAGTTTAAACCTGTGCTTCGTTTGGCACACAATAAAACATTATATGACATCCAAACCTGTAATTGTTTGGGTCTCTATTATTGCTTTATTACTCCAACTAAACATACTTTTGCTTCACTACTAATAATAGATTTGATTTTCTGAGCCTTAATTGTATGCCTTATGAGTCTCTAAAAGTCATTCCTTAAGAGCTTTGCCAAAGACTGAACTTTTTAACTCAAAATTTTACAGAAATAGAAGAAAAGTGAAAGTTTAAAGAATAGTTTATGCCTATTGTGCTGAGCGTTCATTTGCCAGCTGTCGCTCTCCGACACAGAATATTGTGAATTGTTTGTGCCGTTTTGAGCGCAAAGTTAGCAAAGCTCTAGTGTTTAGTGTTTTAGTGTTAAATGCAGTAGTAATCGATGCTCTCACGCCCTACCGATCTGTGGTTTGGAGGGCAGGAAAACTATTTTTAAGAAGTGATCAATTAAGTCAACTTTGAAAAGTCGATTAGGAATCGACAAAAACGAGAATTATTGCCGTAAACACAACCAGTTTTTATTGTATTTTCATTTTATTTTTCTTCTTTTCATTTGATTCGGTTCTAAACTAATTGTAGGGAAACACAGAATCGCCGCTCATTTGCCAAAAAAGCATAAAAATCTTACTTTTGTTGGCAAACGAACATTAGTTTTAAAATCAATTAATGTTTTTTCACATTTAATTCATTAACTTTTTATAAAATCATTACTTATTTATTATTTACTGAAAACAAAACAAAATATCATTTTTAAAATCAAAACATTTTCCGATGATTTATGTCTCCATTAATAAAGCGATAAAAATGTTAGAATTAATCACTTCAGGGAAAGTAAATTCCCATAAAATTAGAGCTCATTTAATACTTAATGAATCATTTCGTTGAGTTTAATATCTTTTCTTAATTCATGAATTTAATGCTTTATTCACACAATTTGTTTGAAAACTCGATTATTAACTGAATTAGTGTTGATTGCGATCAAAATCAAGGGATTAACAAATTGTCTATTAAGTAAGAAATGTCATTTTCTATGGAGTGTCGCATAAATTCAATTCCCAAATATTGACAAACTTTTCAGACCAGAAATCATTTCAATTTTAATTAAATTAGGAAACCATTAATGAAAGGATAGTTTGAATTTGGATTAATTTTTTGATTCAATGATTTGAATGAATATTTGTATTATAAGAGATTATTGAGTAAAGTATACAAATTGACAGCAAAGAAGTCGGAAAATATATTACGATTTGTTTGACACACTTTTAACGCATTTAAGTAATGAATCAGAAATGTTATGCTTTATTACGACAGCAATTCATCAGTTTGTGAGAAATCAACAGTTGTTTTGTGTTGTATTCAACAAAAATATAATTACTATTTAGTTGTTTTTCCCACTAAATAAATGGATAAGTTTTATAATAACAGATAACTTAATATAACTGATTGTGTCTATCGATTCGCAAAATTTACAAAATGAAAAAAACGGGAATTTTTTCTCGTTCTTTGAAAAAACGACTTTAACTCAACAAATCTGACAAAAGAGTGAATATTTGTTGTGAGTTATAATTTAAAACACATATTATATCTGACGTGAAATTATTTATTGCTTTGAGAACATGATATGCCAATCATCACATCCATTGTCTGTTTCTTTTGTAAAATTACAAGATTAGAATTAGTTGACAAGTATTTAGTTATTATTTGCAAAATCAGGTCATTTAATAAATGTTTTTCAAACGAAACATACTCTCATTTCATGCAAATTGAATTCTTTATTATTTTTTGCAAATATTTCAATGCGATATTTAATACCAGGTTTAGATGGAAATGCATTTTTCTCACCAAAAATTTCAAAACAATTTCAATGATTTAATGTCTGTTTTTCGCACAGTTTCTAAGCATTCAATTTATTTGTTCACAAAAGAAATTTAAGAATAAAAGAAGTCTTGAAATTTGATCAGAAAATGAATTGCAATCAAATAATATTCAATTGCAATGAATGGAGAGAATAATCACAAATAATTGCAGACAAAACACTCTAATAATGACTACTATTTTCTGACGAAAAATAATGGATTCGAATAATTGCAAACTTATTCATAACTAATGTGTTATTCCTTAGGAAAGGTATAAATTTTGATCGCGTGAAACAATAAGAGCCCTTAGTTTTGATATTTTGCAGGGAATAGGCCTCCAGAATAGGCTCAATTCAGGGATGGCCAAAGGGGGTATTCCGAAATACCCTCCTGAGACCTAAAAATCGGAAAAAATCCCCTCTTGAAAGACAGAGCCGGCGTTTCGCTCCCGTTTTTCCAAATTTTTGATAAAAATTTTAAAAATAAGATTTAAAAACTCGTTTTTTAGGTGTTTTCTCTCAAAAATCCATAGAATTCCATCACATTTAAAGTATTTTTGATAAAATAAGACCAAAAACTAATAGTTTTCGACAAAAAACTTGTAAATTTTGACAAATAATGTCTTTACTAGCTTAAATTTGATTAATGCAAAGTATTAATAAAATAAATTATAAGCGAAAAACTTGCAATTTTTGAAGTCTTACAAAAAAATTCCCCGCCTAATTTTTGACCAAAATACCCTACCTTCATATCCCCCTGGAGTCGAGTTCTTTGGCCATCCCTGGTTCAATTGCATGGCTTAAATAGGCTCTTAAACATTTTATACTTTGTTTTTCTGTGCAATTTGTTGTAGAATTGGAGTCACAACAAATACCGCAATGGATCGCAACAAAATAGCATTTGATTTCTGATTGCATGTAAGTGAGTACAGTCTATACCACTACTACTGTGGCTACTATTTCAAGACTATTGCCTGGGTATCAGACGGCTGTGTATTAGTTGAGTTGGATTTGAGTATTGCGTGTAATGGAGTAAATAGTATTGTAATGTATTGTAAATATAAGTGAGCAGTAATTTATTGTTGTCGATCATAGTTGGTGTCAGATGCGTGTGAACAAGGCATAATTATGAAATATTATTTTGTAATAGATCCAAAATATTCTCCTGGTGCCGATGCCAACTTCAATGCCAGTACCTGAAGCCAGTGCCGGTGCCTATACGGCTGAAGCACAGAATAAGCCGCTTATAGCCAAAGAGAATAGAGTCCAAAACGAGCCAAAACAGGCCTAATGTTACCACAAATTGTGTTTTGATTGAAAGCTTTTTCCAATCCATCAGAAGTCTATGAGCTAACACTCTATCCAATAGTCTGTAAATCAAAAGAGTCTGATTGAAAATTTCTGGCTCTTCTTGTGCTGTCCAATCATTGGAAAGGGTGTTTCAATAGAGGCTAATCATAAGAATAATAAGTTCTTAGCAATTATTAGTTTATCTCTTCTCCAGAGCTGTTTTCAAAAGTCAAATAATGATTAATCATTTTAATTGCTTCTTAAAAGACCTTAATATAAGCCAATGTTGTCAATTACAACACTAAAACTTGTTGCTGGATAACAGCCGACTCTCACTACTGTTTGCCTTATGTTTAGAAGTTTTGTTCAAATGTTTAGATCTGACCCGACCTTCGCTTTAGTGACGAATTCATAATAACATTAAAACTAATCAAAAGTCAAAACAACAAAAAAGAGGGAAATTTGTTGAATAAGAAGTATTTGATTTCTGTGGCGACCAAAGCGGCGACGGAGGGCTCGCTTTTCTAAAAGTGCACAAATGAGCCCTTCGGAGAAGTGGAGAGCTTTAATAAACGTCACCATTTGATCTAAATTGGCGCCGATGTTTGCGTGAGCGGTACTCTTATAATTGCAGCCAACAGTTTATAATTTAAACCATAGAATAGATATTTGGAGTGCAGTGTCTTTGTCTGTCTGTTCCTCCGTTTGTCTGCTCTTTCCGAGAGACCAATAATTTTCTCCTTCTGTGTCCCAATCGGCCAAAAAAGTCAATTTTACAGTCTATAACACAAACGCCACTCAAATACTGTTATTACTGAAAACATTGTCTCATATTTAGGGATAACCAACAAATCAAACTTTTTTTTCAAAAACCATTTTTTTGAACTATTGCAGAATATATGCAAAATAAATATCATCTTTGAAAAAAACTTATCAGGTTTATATATGAAATATAAACCAACGAAATCTATTTTTGGGTTTAACTAACTGAAAGAGCACCTTGGTTATTACAACTTATAACGTTTAAATTATTGAAACATTTCCGATGAGTTCGAAACTATAAAATCAAAGCAAGAGTTATGTGAGAGTTATTTGAGGCTAAAATTGTTTCGTTCAAAACAATAAACAAAACACTTATAATAATTGATATTTACTGACATTTACTAACATTTACTGACATTACATAACATAACATAAATTGCTTTTATTAGAGGCGAACATCAATTCTTTCAACAAATGGTTAAAAAAAGTTCCAAATCTATATTTTACAACAATTATATGATTTTTAGTGTTTTATTCGTTATTCTCAATAAGTGGTGAATTGCATGAAAGCAAAGTCCGCGAAATTATTATAATGTTGAATATGCTCTCACATAAATACCTCGCTTATTGCCATTGAATATGTGTGTAGTGCCTCCTCCAGCCGGTGCTTCACTAATCGTTGTGCTAACTTGCGTTTCGCTAAATGTTTTTTTGCCCTGGGCAAAGGAAATTGTTGCTCGACTTTTAGATTAGATATATCTTTATTTGTTAATTATGTGATTTGCATCGCCCATCGCTATCACTATTACTCTCTACTATACTCTCAGAGCACTGACAGGTGGGAAAGATCTAAAAACTTTTCAACAGATAATACCCCACTCCTAATGGTTATGATGTTAACTAACATTAGCCATAAACTCAACTCTTATTTATTATTTAATTTTTCGATCCTTAAAACTTTTAAACAGTATTTTAAAGACAATTAATTTTCTGTGAATTTTACTCTCTTTTCAAAGCAGTGACTGTTTTTCACAAAAATAATGAAAATTAATTGCTTTAAACGAAGCTTCAAAACTACTAAATTACTGAAAACAATTAAAAAGTCGTTATTCACTGCAAAAAATGTTTTAAATTACAAATTAGAGATCACAGCAAACGAACAATTCTTGCAATAAAAACAAACTTCGATTACATTTTAAAGTAAAGAAAAGAATAAAAAGAACTTAAATGACTTACAATCACTTGAAATGATTGACTGGAAATAAAGTTTTTATAAGTTGTTAACACAATTAGAATATACCGTCCATTATATAATCATTAATAGAAGTATTTTCATAACAATCGCTATTCTTAGGGTCACTAAAAACTTGTTGACTGCTTTTCCTGCTGTCTCTCTATCTCTCTCTCCCTCTCTATTGCTTTGTAGCCTCACTTTAGGTATTTGTGTTCGCATTTCATAATGAATATCTATGTCTTTGTGAAGCGGAAATTAAGTAGTTTTCGATGAACAGGGAGTGAGTGAGTGAGTGAGTCAATGCGAGAGAGAGAGAGAGAGAGAGAGAGAGAGAGAGAGAGAGAGAGAGAGAGGTTTGCGTGGGATTTGGAAAAACAAAGCAAAATTAGTCATGCAATACCCAGCAATACTACAATACCCAGCAATACAATGAATGCATAGAATATGTTCACATGAGATGAGGTAAAGCAACGGAACCTTATTTGGCATAATTGACTGCTCCATCAGATCCCCGGCGAATCCCAATCACAAGACATGCAACTGAGCAAAACAAGACGACGGGTTCTTTCTGGCATTCACTTAATAAGTACTGTATCTTAATTGCTGATCAACTGACCCTAAATACTGAGTCAATCTGTTTGTTGTCTCAGTTAAGTCTTGTATAGAAACACAATTATCACTAATATTTTTCTAATGTTATTTCCTGTTGTCTGTCAGTGCTCTTCATTTTATGTTTTTTGTTTTCGATGGACAGACATCCTTTGCGTTTGAAAAAGTGTCGCTTTAGATAAGAAATAAAGTTATGCTTTTCTACAAAAGAAAAATTGAATATCAAATGCTTTTAGAAATCAAAACTCAATGAATGAATGAAATATATTTTCAAATCGTTTTTCCAGTGAATGAATTTCATCAGAAAATCTCATCAAATGTTATACTTTTTTTCAAGAATTTAGATTAAAATCTCATAAAATTAAAGCAAATATTAGTGTAATTACGACTTGAGATGTGATAATATTCAAAGTGTTCGGTGTATTAAAGAATGTGTGAAAATCTTAGGCTCTAATTTAGTAAACAAACTCTGAACTAATAATTTCTATTCTCACGTGAACTCAGAATAGGCTCAAGAAATCACATCTCAATAACATTTCCAATAATTACTATTTTATACTATTTTTCACACATTTTGTGAGTAATAAAAAAAAAACTATATTTGCAATGAAGAAGAAAATGCACTGAAATAAGAGAATAAAATGAATTTGCAAATTATGAGTGAAAAAATTGCGACATTACTCATAATAGTAGCGATGCGTTTAAGAGAATCTAAATTTTTCCATGCTCATTCTTCCTTTGATAGAGCTTTAACTTAATTTAAAAATTCTCACACATTTTGGCCGTTGACTCAGAAAAAGCGAAGAGAAAATGTTTATAATTTTTTCCCCGAAAAGTCTTTGTTAGTCTTCACGCTTGAAACAAATCAAATGAATTTTATTATGCTTTTTGTCTGAAAAAATTGCTTTTTTCAAACCATTAATATATATATATATTATTATACAGTATATATGTATTCAATAAAATTTTTTAACTCAAAAACCATTTATTTCGATGTGAATTATGTCGGCTTTAATTTTTCCAACGAATTCATTGTTTTAATTGTTTTATTTTAAAAGTTTTATCAGTAAAACGTTTTTAATTAATTATCCGCTGATTTTACTTTACTTTACTTATAGAGAGTTCATTGAGTCTAATAAAGCAATTATTCAAATGATTTTATGATATTTTGGTTAAAAAGTTTACTCTTTCTTATAATTGAATTCAAAACTGGTTTTTGTAGAGAAGTTAACAAAAAACTTGAAATAATATTTTCTCTTTTGGTTTGCATTTATGAATGAAACGCATTGAACTTCATTTATAGATCCATCAGTTTTGTTACCTATTTTTAGTGAAGGGATAATATTTTTCAAGTCATTTCAGTCTAACGTTTAGGAGTGGATTCTGAGTCGTTTGTTATATACCGCTTTGCAATAGAAGTGTTTCTTATGGCCGACCCATCAGTTTAAAAGTGACTTATTTTAAAGGACAAAACCATTATTTTAGTGATGGCTTCCAGCGATAGATTGTGGTTAAAAAGAGCAAAACCTATGCAAAAGCGTGCTCTGAGTCGGGCCACAAAACCTACAATCAAATCACTTTCCCATCGCTTTCCCACGATTTTCAATATGAGTCGTCCACTACCTAATAGTTAACCATTCCTTTAAATTATCACCTTTTTTGCGACCATAGGCCAGACCTGTACTCTTCCATGAGATTGAGTGTAAGTGTAAACCAACTATCAGTGCATTACAACACACTTTGCAGACAATCGACGAGTAAGAGTAGTGAATATAAACCGGTGAACCCTCTGTTTCGCACTATTTTCTTGAGCACGAAATCCAATTTTGATATTCTGTCAAATAAAGGTATTATTTGGCCCTTAATATAGCGCTACTGTAATTGAGTCTCATCTTTGATATTTGTCACCGAAAAACATTTTTTAACGTTTTCTCAAAAACACTTTTTTTTCAATTCATACACAACTTATATGCTATGCATCGATTGAGAGGGGAAGCAATGGATAGCAATGGATAGCAATTGCCGCTCAAAAATTATTATTTTTGTGAAATTGCCTCTAAGCCTACCCTCTCCTCAGTACTCTCTCTCTCCCTCTCTCTTTCTCTCTGAAAATATGAAATTATCCACAAATTTTTCTGTAATAATAAAAAATATAATTTGTTGTGAAGACTGACGACTGACTACTGCTTCCGAAAAAAATTTCTCATTGTATGAATGGATGGTAAAGAGATGGAGTAGAAAGAGGGCAGTCATAAGGCAGAGGTCAACGTTTTAGAGGTTCGGCGCTACTGTTTTTAACGAATGGCACAAAAAAGTATCTCTCGATTATTGTTATCAGAAATGATTTACTCTATTCTCTAAAGTTAGGTCTAAACACATCGGAACCACTAATTTAGAGTTTCATTTCATTTTTCTCTTCATTATTGATGGAGAGTTAAGTGCAATGGAGTGGTGGGAAAGGGTCACTGGTCTACACCCTTAAACAACACCAAATTTGATTAATTTTTTAACTGAATTCTCGTTTTTGTGCGAATCCTTTACTCTTTTGTTCGTTATTAGGATAAAGAGTTTTTCTATTTTCTAATTATTTATGGTATAAGTCCTGACCGCTTCTACTCTTCCCTTCAATTCCTTCCCCTATCTTTCCTCTGGCTCTCAATGAATCTTAAGGTACAGTAATTTCGAGATTAAATTGCTTTTCATCGTTTCATTGATTGGTTTGAATTATTATTTTCCAAAAGTTATTAAATTTTCATTTATATAAAACCTTTTTTTTCAAATGCATTTCAAAAACTAAAAGCTCTGAAAACACTTCTCACAGAATTCCTCTCCTTTTTTGCCAATCATTGAATTTAATCAATAATTTTGGAGAAAATTATTTCATTTTAATTCTTCTTAAAAGAAAAACTTTATTTTTTAGGCCAAACCTTTTTCTCATTAATAGTCTGAGTATTGAAAATCATTTTATAATTTCCTTCATTTGATTTGAATTGCTTTCAAAAAATCATTGCACACAAGACTTCACTCAAAATGTTGTTTCTCTTAAAAAGATATTAATTATTCAAACAATAGAAGTGTTTTAATTATAAGGAGAGAAGTATTTTATTATAACTATTATTAAATTTTTATAATTTAAAAAATCATTAATCATTACTCTATTTGCTGTCAGAAGTTGTTTCTCTTCAAAACTATTTGTACCCATAATTTGCTAATTTATTTGCTTCTAAAATAAATAGCGGGGAAAAGACAACCGCCAGAAGTGAAAGCGAGCAAAAAGTTTCCCAAATGAGAGGAACAAATGAAACGATTAAATATATTCTTCATATGAATTGTGAATTAATCGCTTGACTTTTCATGATTTGTGTCGTAATGTTTGCGCCGATAATGCAATGCATGCATTGTTTCACTCACTTTTCAAAATTGATGGCATCGTTTATATCTGCTTCTGATGTCTTTCAGTAGGAGAGGAACTGTAGAAAAATGTGCGTCCAATGAGTGCACGCAATCGATTTAAACTCATCTGATTCTCATCTGAGTCTGTATACAATCAACACTATTTATAAAGCAATGATTGTATCGTTCGTTACAATCCCTCACAAAATGATTCAGTTTTGTTTTGACTGCAATTTATTTAATCGAAATTCATTAAAAGAGGCCATGAATTGAATGTGTGTTTAAAATTGGAGTTTGCCATGAATTGCAATGAAATGCCATGGTATGATAGCTTATTCCATTTCTTCTATTCATTTTAAAAAAAGAGATTCCATTTGTATTACTATTAAAGTGTTTGAAAAGTAACTTATTCTTCAGCAAAAGACAAGTGCTGTTAAACGCTATGCTTTGTTATACGAAAACGCATTCAACTATAAAATTAGTTGAGTTTTTCAGTCCTCTAAAAAGACAGTGAATAATAACTTTGAGAATAAGTATATAAACTCAGACACGAAATGTTTATTCAAAATAACAAATTCGAGAAACAATTGATTCTCCAAAACGTTTTCTAAGAAAAGAAAAACAATTTTCTCTATTCTTTGAGGGTTACGAACAAAGAGACAACTCTTTAGATATGTTTTCAAACAGAAATGTTTGAATCAGAAAATAATCAAAAATAAACGCTATTATTAAATGTGTTTTTATTCTTATCTCTCATTTAGTTTCCTTTCTTTAGAAATAGTTTTGAGTCGACTCTCACTGACTGTGACTTAAGCTTCGATTCTCACAATATATTAACAATTATTCTCAATTAAATGAGTGAAAGTCAGTAAAGTCTGGTCCGTCCGCACGAAATACTGACTAACAGTAGATAATATTTAGCGCTAAATAATAAAAGTCTATAATAGTTGTGTCGGATATTAATATTTCACTCAATGTTATAATAGGAATGACATTAATATACAGAATTGTTGGGAACTGAGAGACGATAACTGAACTGAACGTTAAAATAATTGCTATTTTCGATGCATTTTAAAAATTGAATGCATTGTCGATAATAATTAGTTTGTGTACCGGCACAGCACTAAAAGACAGGTGACTTTTATCTCCATTTTTAATAAGCATTTGCCAGTAATAGCCGACAATTTTAAAATTAAAAATGGTAATGTTTCCGTTTATAATGATGATTAGCCATGTGCAAAAATGACAAATGGAATCGGTATTATCAATATTTCAAGGGCACAACAATAGTGCCACAACACAATTATAGCTACGTTTCCAAAATAAAAGAAATAAATCTATGATAAGAATCGACAAATTATTTACAGCTAAAACTCATTTACGGCCCAAACATTTATTAATTCTGTTTTATATAACAAAAAGTCAATTGTAGTCATAATAAGCGTTTCAGTTGGCAATCAAATAAAAAAGCTCTGACTTCAGTGCCTAATGAATGAGTTAATCTTATTTACACATACATTCAGTTAACACTTCACTGACTTTTCCTACAATTGATTACTTTTGAAGATATTCTACAGTTTTGTCGGCTTTTTCTCTCTCAGTGACAACAATTCGTTTAAATCAGACGAGAAATTACTCGAAACGTTAATTATGACGAATAAATTGGTGTAAAATTTTTCTAATTCTGAGCGAAAAATATTTGGCGACAAAATTTTTTTGCATCTCTTGTGACGGAACCGTAAGAGCGTGAAAATACCGATCAAATCACATACATTGAGCCCAAAAGCAAAAACTGTTTACTAAAAGAAAAGCAGATATTCTCTCAATTTTTCAATTGAAGAAGACTATTTATTGTTAACTATAGTTAACTATAGATTGCGATACAATTTATAGAAAATTTGACTCAAAAATTCTATTGTAAGCGACTATAAGTGACAGTCATTTATTTTTTTTGTCTATTCTATTGAAAACCGGAATTCTGGCGAACAGTGGAAAAGACTGGCAAAAGGCTGGCAAACACTGGCAAAGACCTGAAACACTAAGACTAAGGCCACCGATTTATAACTAATATTACTTTACTTTCTCATAGAAAAACTATAGACAAGTATAGAAAGCATAGAAAGCTAGCGATAAAACTCGATCTCAAAGCAATTTGTTCCGCTATAATCCAGGTCTGTCATTGTGAAAACGATTCCTTAGCTTTTAATAAGGACTTCATTTTTAAAACAACAGCAAAACTGCATAACAGCTGCGAATATTTCTTTGTTAGGCCTGAGCTTCGGATGACTATTTCGCCAAACATTTTCTCCTTCAGACACAGCTTTTAGACATAAAAAGTCAACAAAAAAAGGAATAGACAAAAAAAAGTCGGTATCTGTGTGTCAACTAACCTTGATCATTAGCCAATGCTCTGTCACTCTAACAATTTGTGTTCACTCTGTTGGCAAACCTGAGCGAAGGCCATTCGAATAACAATTTTGTGTAAAAGTCTTTTGCACAGATCTCTTGCATCAGTTCTCGTCTCCAAAGAGATAATAAGTCAATAGATAATTGAACTGAATATGAGAGCACAGCATACAATCTTTATAATAACTATTTTGCTTTTTGTATCCGCACGCTTTTCAACATATCTATAGATTTACAAAAGGCTCAAATCGTTTCTTACAGAAACCGATCTTTCATTAGGGCTTCGATGTGAGAGAAGGAGTACTCCTTTTGAATGACTAAAAATGAAAAACTTGTCATTTAGTGGAAACTCTGCTCTTATTTCTGAATAATGAGTTCATAAATTCATTATTAATTTTGATAAATATTTAATAGGTAATGTCCTATGACTTAAACATCGCACCGCCAGCTCTGTGTCATCACAAATATCTGAAGGGAATAAACAATTTAAATATAAAAAACTATTGAAAAAAGCGATAGATTTTCAGCTCATTTATTATTACTATAATAATCATTATTACTGTTAATAATTTACAGATGAAGTCTTTGAATCAAATTGAGGTTATAATCAAAAATAGTGCCACAAATAAGAGGTTTATATAGAAAAGGGAGAGGAATGTAATACACAAAACATGATTAATGCAAAAACATTAAAATATAAGTTAAACTACAATAATATCATTACATCTATAATAGCCTCACACTATTTAATAAGTGATTATTATTATTATTATTAGTATTATTAGTATTTGGCGCTAACTGTCAGTGAGAAGTAGTCCCTCTTCTTGTTGTGCGAGAAATTTTCCGTTCGGAACATTTGGTTGTTTTAATGCATTATTTAAAATGTCATTATATTTGAGTCCTAATCAGGTGTAATGTCATAATTATATAACATTTAATGCTGTTCACAGTCGACATCAGAGGTTTACGATGTCTAACACTATTTAATACATGTTTTTTGGGGTTGTTTTAAGTCAATCTCTATATTTAAATACCAATCATATCAGAGAGGAAACAAAAAGAGAAAAGCGATGCTCACAGTCAGTGTTATTATGGGATTGCACTGCACTGCACTCCCATTGAGAACATAAAAGGCACTTAACTTATAAAACAAAACGCTATCGTATTTTAGAGTCAATTCATTCAACTTATATTCAATTGGAACTACTTTTGCGGTTTTGACTACTGTTGTGGTGGCGATGAGTTCGCGTAAACTGAATGTTGTGGCGGTGAAGACGGTGTGGCCGTCGCCGGAGTGTTAGATGAGTTCATCATTAGTTGTTGTTGAGATGAGGCCAGAGTTGACAGAGAACTCAAATATAAAGGGTTGAAACGGTTTGGTGTCGGATATATGGGGGCTGAGGCCGGCTTCTGGAGAACTGCCGCTGCCTGGCGGTAGTAGAGATCAAACGGGTGAGCAGCCGCTGCAGCTGACGGTGGACTAGTCAGTGCTGCGTTCCCGTATTGGCTCAACCAATAGGGAGACGTCTGAAGCATTCTTTGAACGGCCGCATAATTTCCCGCTTCGGCCAATAATTCGAGTCCGACTGCCGTCTGTCGCTTCCATTTCGTTCTGTTATTCATATAAACATATTGTAAGTCATGAATGAAAGAGAAAACTTCTAAAAGAAAGGCAAAGGAAAAGGCATTCCTGATTGCATTTAAGAGGCATTCAATGAATTATGTTATGTTGACAGCAATAGCGCAACAATTGCACAGAATTGCACAGAATAGTAATACAATAGAATAGATAAGCAATGACTCCAATGACTGACATTAAAGTTAGCATCAAAATAGAGATGCCATCAAAAGGCATCACTACTGGAATGGCAATGACTGGACTGGTCTAGGGATGAATCGGCGCCAATTGGCGTCCGTATGAAGTGGTTCCCATTGACTGATCCAATTGAGGTGTTGACACATTCAATGAAATGTTTTACGCCTGAATTACTCGTTATAATAAAAAAAGAGATTCGTCTAATTCAAGGTTTTTACATAATTGGTGCCACAAAACACATTAGTCGAGCGCTTATTACTATTATCATAAGTGAAAATATTTCTCTAATGTTGGTCTGAATGAAATGTTTTTCGCATCACTGAATTTGCCCTGAGCTCACCATTTGTATTATTAGTACTAACTTTTTAGTACTTAATTTGCAATAATAACTTTAAGCAAAATGACTACAATCACTATTTTCATTCGTATATCAAAATTGTTGAGCACTAACTCCAGCACACCATCACTACTACCGCTACTACTCTTACTATCGCTAATATAATAAGCACTCAATTGTAATACTTTTCATAAGAAAACCAATTATCCGATGCATTGGATTCTGAAAAACTTTTTCCATTCAAAAGGTATTTATTATCGATAAGTAATAGAAAAGTAAAACTATTAATCTTTTTCTCTCTTTTCTATTAATAATATATAATCCACACAAAAGTGAAGGACTTTTCAAGTGTTCACTTAAATCAAAAGTAAAACAAACGCTATTTTTGTCACTCATTGTCACTCAAATATAGTAATATTGGTTTCATTAAGAAAAATCACTGAACACTTGCCTTCTATTTTGATACCAAGTCTTCACTTGAGTGTCAGTCAGGTTGAGTTTGGCGGCCAATTCCATCCTATCCTGAACTGATAGGTATTTCTGACGTTCAAAACTTTTTTCCAGAGTCTATATTATATCAACAAAAAAATATTTAAAAAATTGAATTACAAAAAGTAATTAGAATTATATAATTATATGATTAGAAGATTATTATTACATTTGAAACGATTGAATCAAATCTAAAGTCGATATTTGGGTCAGAAATAAGAAATGATTTTTAATATGAGTTCAGAATTTGCTGATCAATAGATTAAAAGAAATGATTGCATATAAAAGAATATTAAGTAATAAACTATTAAATTATAGAAGAGATTATTGATTAGATGTCAGACAAAATTAAGATTAAGTGGAATATTGTTTTAAATTGATGACTAAAATGTGCAAGAGAGTGGTCTCACTTGTAATTGATGATCAGTGAATGCAGTTCTGGCTTTTCTTTGTTTCTTTTGCATCTTCAACACCACATCATTTCTTTGATTTGGATTTGAGGTATTATTACAACCTATAAGTGATTATTAGATTCAATTAGAAAATGATCACGATAACTTTATAGATCTTTTAAGAGTCAATCCATGCAATTAACAAAACGATTCCCAAAACACTGAAACGATTTTGAATTTATGGCACAATAAAAGTAAAGTAATTATAGTCATATAAACTGCTGACAATATTTGTATTTATTGGACACATTTCTGGCTCTTCCAATAAAAATGCAAATAAAGTGAATAAAGTGAACAAATAATGTTATTCTTTCAAACTAACCATTTATTTGAACAGTTGTTTAGTTTCTGAATATTCAATAATTATTTAATATTTATTCAAAGTTTTGAAAAAAAATTCAATTCGTTTTTCAAAAAATAAAATACTATTAAAAGCGATTTGAATATAAATTCTGCGACAATAGAACTGTCGAAACCTATTATTTTCATTAAAAGTTTATATCTCTAATCATTATATGAAAAACGAAACATTTGCTCGAATTTAAACATTAGATTATTATTGAATAATCGATTCTTACTTTTCATATCAACGTTTAAACTGATATTCTATTTACAAACTAAATATAAATATCTTTGTTGTATCTTTATATCTTGATCAATTTATGTTACAAGATTAATGAGCTCTTCATCAGGAATGGCGAAAGGGGGTATTCCGGAATACCCCACCCTGAGACGAAAAATTTGGCAAAATACCCTTGGAAAATTCAATAGAAGGACCCCTTGATTTTCTCAATTTTTGAGAAAAACTTTTAAAATAAAATAAAAAGTCGTTTTTTAGGTGTTTTCTCTTATAAATCCATAGAATTCCATCACATTTAACGTATTTTAACAAAATAAGACCAAAAACAAGCAGTTTTAGATAAAAAACAACTTGCAATTTTAACAAAAGATGTTTTTAAAAGCTTATATTTGGTTATTTTGAAATATTAATAAAATGATTTATATGTGAAAAATTAGCAATTTTTGAGGTCTTACAAGAAATACCTCACAATACCCCCTGATTTTTGACCAAAATACCCCCCTCGCACCCGCCCTAGAATTGAGTTCTTTGGCCATCCCTGATATTCATGGATATTAGGGTTTGTGTAAGTTTTGGCTTTTGACTTATCCTCAAAACAATTGTAAAGACATTGAGATCTCTTTTCTGAAGTTTGAAATTCATTAGAAATTCTGAAGAATTGGCCGAAATGTCAAAGAAAAGGAAAAATGTCTCAAAAGGAAAGTAAGTCAAAGAGGAGTTCCTTTGGGAAATCGGAAGCCAGTGCTCAAACACGCGCTCAAAATCAAAGATTATTTGAAGATAAGTGAGACGTAAGTAATTAATTTGAAATTTAAGCTCAGATTTAAGGAATTAACGCTAAACGGAATATTATTATACCTTTAGGACAAACGCCTATCAAAGAAGGAGTCGTATAAAGAATAGAGTAATAAAATAATTAAGGCTTTGGACCAACAAAATCGATTTTAAATGGTTTTATTGCCCCTCACTCTCTACACTCTCTACTCTCTGTCAAATTAGTGATGAAGTCCCACAACAGTCCCACTGCAGACAGAAAAGCAATCAAAAGGTAACCGCTCAGCCTATCCACCACTACTATTCTCTCAGGTGTGCTCTTGCGGTGTCTGTGGCCGATGGGCTATAGCTCGGACTTTCATATGTTCTCTCTCTCGCTCTCTCTCTCTCGCTCTCTCTCTCTCTCTCTCTCTCTCTCTCTCTCTCTCTCTCTCTCTCTCTCTCTCTCTCACTCTCACCGAAAGTAAAACTAAATTTTAATAAATTGTTTGTCAAAACAATATTTATTGTTCGGATGAGAGAGAAATTAGGACTGCTTTACGCTCTACCGATTCCTACGATTGGGAACACCACAAATGCAATGCATGACTATAATTGTATATTAATTGTCGATTGCAGTGGTTTTTGATTTGATTATCCAAATTATACATCAAAACAATCGTTTTTCTCAAATAATTATTTAATTACATTTAAATTATTATTTGACTTTGATTTCAGTTAAGACTAATTGTTATCGATTAGGAAATCCATGAAAATGTTTCAACTCTTGGAAGTGTTTATCCAACAAAAAACAATTATTAACTCAAATGCTTATTGACTTACATTTAAATCATTAAATATAATAATTAATAGATTTTGAAATCAAATGAAAGTAAAGAATAAATGAAAGGCTGAAAGACTTACCGCTTGAGTTACTCTTTGCACTATCGCTACAATTTCTGTCTTCATCGCCGTCTGAAGAACACATATCGTCATCGACATCATCGCCATCGAGATCATGATCATCGGCATCACTCGAAGGGCCTAAACGGGCCACTAGTGACGGATCGATGTGACGCAGAGGTATTGGCCCACCGAACAGCCCATATGGCGGTAAATTTCTCGGGTATGGGTTGTCATAAATTTTTGAACCCGAATAAAGGCTGGGGTGAAAAGCTGGTGGCGTTCCTGTATTTGGAAGATTGTTATCGCTTTTGGCCTCAAAGGCCGACACTTTTGAATTTGTATTATTTGTCACAGAATTAGAGTCGGAATCATTTTTCGCTTTATTTGAGGGCAGATCTAAAATGTCTTTAACGCTGAAACCAAAACTTTTGGGCTCTTCAATCACTTCTTCTGTAGAACTGTTAGAACTTTCGGAAGCATTGCTTAACATTTTCATTATAAACAGTACATTCATAGCCCGTGAATTCATCCGACAGTTGATATGCAGTGGATTTTCAGCTCAATTCACAATTCAAAGACATTTCACACAAATTATAGCAACAAATGAGACTATTCTGACATTTGTCTCAACTCAAATCAAAATACGAGATAAACTAAAGTTTCAAATACTTATCGCAGGTTAACAGTCAATCTACTGATTCGGTAGAAGACATGCAGCAATGTAGCAAGACAACATTCAAAATACAAGTACACTCCAATTTTACAGAAGTACTAGTAAAAGTTATCAGTAGCTGCCCTTTGCTATTCTATTGATTGGGCAGAACTTGTCATACAAATCCTATATCCATTCCTTTTTACACTAGAAATGCATTGTATGAGGAGTAACCATCAAAATGTGACGCCTTCTCAACACAAACACTACTCTCTATTTGTCAAACAATTCTCGAGTATTAGTAATGATTGCAAACGCCTTTTATAAACGTCAGGAAAGAACTTTTTGTTGAAATATTTGGTTGAATAACATTACAATTAGTGATAATATTCTAAGGGTAAATGTACTAAAATAATTTTGCAATTTGGTCATTTCTGTTTTCAATGAAAATTATGTGAACTGTAATAATTTCATGAGTTTTAAAGTTTAACTCTATTGTTATCCACATATTGTAAGACGAGTTAATGGGAAACAATGAGAAAATATAATTGAGAATAATTGAGTGAAAATGTCTCAAATGAATAGTAAAGTCTTGTTTTGAAAAACATATCAAAAGTTAATGAAAATGAAATGTTTTTAATGAAGAAAAGAGAGACTAAAATGAGAATAAAACAGAAATGCTTTAATGCATTCGATGACATTCGAGTAGTCTATCTCTTAATGTTAAATAAGTTAATTACAGAGGAATAGTGGCGTTGTTCTGATCCCAATGCCGACAACATTAGGCTATGGGTCACGGCTTCACTTCATCTGATAATTCTGTTTATTCTTCTTTTTTATGTATTTGTTTTTCTTTTTATTTTTGATTATATTCTAAACAAACTCTAATGAGAATTAGGTATGAAATTAAGTTTTGAATTAATGATTGCTTTCGAGAGTAAAAGTCATATTAGAGAGAAGTGATGCCAACCTATTGTCAAATGTAATTAATAGGCGACGCAACTGCTAATGAGTTGAGTTGAGTGCGTCTCTAATGCCGGTAATGAGAGAGTTAATGGAGTTAAGGCTCTTAATTGACATCATTATATGGTAAGTCGAGTTAGGAAAAGAAGTAATCAACTAATCAACGGTACAACTAATGATTGCACCCCTAAAGTGTTAATCGACACAATTCCCGCCCCCTTTTAATTCCCTAAAATGAGACCCACTTTTATTTGAATCTTAAATATAGTGTTAGAGAAAAAGTGTCCAATTTTTCAATAAAGTAGACTTGACTTCCTTGAAGTCGCTCTCAGAAAAGGAATCAATTCATTAGACTTTGACTACAAATTAGATTAAATTACATAACATTTGGTTTGAAGGCTTTGATCAACAAAGAAGACTATTATATTAGTTTTCATATAATGTGTGACAGTATTTCCATTGAAAGCCGTTCCCATTAGTTATTGAAAAATGCATTTATCCAATGCATCGCTGGTTCTCTGATTTCCTCAGGGCTTAGAGAGCTTTAAAATAATTTAGTTTAACTTGATGAATTTTAAATTATTTATTAAAATAACAAATAAGGAGTCATTTAAATGTAAAGTCATATCATTTAAAAAAGAATTTCAAATTATATGCAATAATAAAGCGTCGAATAAGTCATCATTTGTTTAAAACTGACATCAGTGGGGGTTTCGGGTTATTGTCTAAAGTTATGTAATAGGTTTAGGCTTAGGTGGAGCTCAACTGATATACCCTTAGAATGATTGTGCAATTGTTGTGCATTCAGTGTCAAACTTGTTTGTGTCCGCTATTAGTTGTGCGCTTCACTCCATATTCACTCCAATATTCTAATTGAGAAAACATTCAAACAAATGAAGAGTCGATGTGAGTCCTGAGCCCTGAGTAGAGGTGATCTCGTGTCACAAAGCAATTACCTGAAACAACGCTCGTTTTCCGGTAGTGCTTATAGAGGCGGGTGTGGCACACAATTGAGTTTCCTGTGCGCCACTGCTTCCAATGAGTCCACAAAATCGTCTTGGTAAAAATGTTATTGTCGTCATTGTCCCACTCAATAGACAGGATGAGAAATGCACAGAATAACAGCCAATTTCGAGATTGAGATACTCTTTTCAAAACGGATTCTAAATTGAGTGACACTACAAACTCATGTCTGAACAATAGCCCAAACAATTCATGTAAAGCACACAAAACACTAATTTTCAATTCATTCGAGAATTACTTAAACTATTCATTAAATAATATTTTATTTTTATTCTATTTATTGTTACAATAAATGCCTTTTTCTCTCATATTATTATAATAAAACTTTTTTTCAAATTATTGGATCGTTTTCTCCAAATATTCCTATTTTGGCGAACATTTAATTTTTCCACTTATTATAAATCATAGCAAACATCTGTCAAAACCTATCATATAATAAATGAATTTTTATTCAATGATATCATTTCAGCTGTGAATTAATAGCTCTCTCTCTCTCTCTCTCTCTCTCTCTCTCTCTCTCTCTCTCTCGCTCTCTCTCTCGCTCTCTCTCTCGCTCTCTCTCTCCCTCCCTCTCTCCACATCGTGTTTAACTTCAATAGAATATATATTTAATTATTTGAATATATTTTCATTTTTATGACTTTTTGTCAAATTCAGACACTTTTTAAAGAAATGACATTTGAGTCAAAACTAATTGCAATTAAGACTTATTTTGAGCTCAACTTTTTTTATTACCTTTTTTTGTTGAAATAATTTAAATGTAAGAAATGACAAAATAATTTACTTTTTGGCAAACATTTGGCGATTGTGAGAAAATAGTGGCACATAATTGAGATGAGCGCCTAATTTGGTTCAAATAAATAAATTAATGACTGAATCGACTGCAAAACCAGTAATTTAAAGGACCAATAATTGCAATGGAATTAGAATCAAATGATATAACACTCTGTCAGAGAGAACAGGAAGAGAAGAAACTGAGAAACTCCCAAAACTTTTTAATGGACACAAAAAACTAATGCATTGTATTTAGTCGCGTATTTGCTCTGATATTACCATTCGATGAGAGCCAACCAACCGCTTCACTGAACATCAATTACTGGATTTGAAACAAACAAATGTTTGCGAATTTCAAATATTAGACTAAATTTAAATTTGAAGACAAACCAATAACTGACCAAAAGATACTCAGACTTCAATTAGTGAGAGTCCATACAAATTATATACTCTGTTTGGAAAGATATCCACTGATGATGTGTTCAATAGAGATGTATTGGTCGGTCAAATTTGACACCACATGTGTGTCATTCGCCCACTAATGTTGTAATGGAGGTACTAATGGTCTCATTTGCATCTGAAGAGACCCAAACAATGTTCACATCCATATTATAATAGGGGAGAGATTTTGGCAAAAGGATCAACGCTTGGATGGCTATGAATACTAGTGTTAGCGCACTGACGATAATCCCATTTAGACAATTGAGTTTTGCAAATGCACTGTTCACTCATTTCTTCAATTGTGCTCAGGTCTAGTCGTGTAAAACAGCTTTGCCTGCAATTACCTCAACTTGTGCTCAAAGAGAGACACTTTGCATCAAATCTAATGACAAATTCTATGCTTTAGGAGTACTCAAGAGTATTCCCGGACCAACTGTTTTACTACTTAAGGTATAGACTATTCTTCATTTTGCAAATGACTCGCAATTGAATTAATGTAATGAACACAAAATTATTCATTATTTTGCAAAAACACATCAATTGTTTGCAGAAAATGTCTAAAAAATTTAGTTTCAAATAAATTGCAAAATATTATCAAACATTAGAGAAATAAAATTGCTTTAATAGACATAATAATAGTGAGGCTGTGCTGATGATAGAGAGGCCACACAAACGCTCGAATCAGAAAACTTCTGAAACATTCAATTGAGTTAATATTTTATTTCTTTTATTCTTTTCAGTGTAAAAGTGTTTCAATGCTTTGATGTTATGAATGATCAAACAGTATATAACAGAAATGCTATTATAATAATAATAAACTTAAATCTTGAGGCGAGTAATGGCGCCAAAGCACGGCATTGGAAAAGACTCACAAATTGATGATAATATGCGGCAATAAATGATGAAATGAGTTATTTTAAGCAATAAGTATATCATTGAAATGATTACTAAAAGTTAAAGCGTTTCAAATCATTATTTACTGCAAAAAAGTTATAAACACAGAGAGTCTCCGCCACTCAATACCGGCTCTGGTATTAGTAGGAGTAGGAGGTTCAGTACTGACAGTCCCGACAGCGGTCTACCACCTCCACAATGATTAGAGACTAGCACTGTCTCAAAGCTAGTGTTGAAGAGATCTTAGCGATGGCACAATTGCTTAATGGCTCACTTCCGTTGTGGCCTAAAGGCATATCTCATGACTTATAGCCATATGTGATATTTTTGATGACTTCTTGACGTTATGGTTGCAAATACGGCTTCAATTATATGAAAGCCTATGGGAACCAAACAAAAAATATGAGAAACTGTTTCAGTGGTGTTTAGCTATTATTTTAACCTATTGTTAAATGTTGTGTCGATTTCATTCAAATTACATTTCGTCTAAACATTTACTCGAAATGAATGAAATGTTTTGACTTTAATTTAAAAAATACCTCTAAATCATGGGAACCGACTCTTGACTCAATTCTCTGTCCGCTATCAAATTGACGAAAAGTTTGTGAAAAATGGGTTTGACTGCAATGTCTACTCAATGACTGCTCAACTAAAACCAATAATTATGGGTCACCTCTCAATTTCGGTGGTCTATCGGCAAACCAATGACTTTCACACAACTTATTCAAAGTTAACAGATTTAGTGCTTTTATTCCAAATCCGAAAATAGATCTGAAAAAACAAAAATATAACGAAAATATGTTTCAAAAATATGTCTAAAGTTTATATAAAAATTTGATTGAATTCGTGTTGTTTTTATTGAAATAACTTTTAAAAATTCAGTGCTTTTCTCAACGATAATGGCTTAACTGCAGAGCACTCACTGCTGACAGGAAAGCAGTCGATATTGTATTAACTTTAAGCGTATAAAAACTATCAAAAACTATGACAGAAGAGAAATAAAAAATTGACTCAAACTGTTCAGTGGTTCCCTCAAACACTACAATAGATTTTTTTCGACACAACTTACTCAATACAAAGCTTTTTTCACTGCAAAAATGTGTAGAGAATTGAAGTATAGCACAAAACCGCTCCACCACATACTATATCATCAGAGATGAACAACCAACAGTTCAACCTAGATTGCTTTAAATATTATTCTTATAACATCTAATTAATAAACAAAATAAAAATAATGACAAATATTTGAAAAATAATGTGTTTATTATAGTTAAGTTTCGATTTGATATTTCTTTTGATAAAATGTTTACATGATTTGAATGATAAAAATAGTGTCGAGCATATGTTGAGCATCACTGATAGGCAACGAATAGCATATAAGTTGAGAGCAAAAGCAGTCTCTTATAATATTAAAAGAGAGGCCGGAGAAAGGATTTTACATTATGTACATTGAAGTGGAGTGGAGTGGAGGGGACGGCACAGAATACGTGAGCACAATAAAAGCAATTGTGTTTCGGTTAGATATTTCACATAATAGAAGGTTTGTGTTACTTTCAACACAACTGAATCAGCGGTCTCTTCATTCAAAATTCATTGAGACTCACACTCAAACTCAGCCTCACTCAGCCTCAGCCTCTCTTTCAGAGCCCAGTGTAGGAATAAAATGTGGTTATATGGTATTGCTTTGGCTGCTTTGAGTCAATTTGTGTTGTCTTCCCCTCTCATTCATTGAAATGTCCCTCTCTTTAGTGAATCGACATTATAGTTGACAATAGCGCCAAATTAGCTCTGCTTTCATTGATATTCACTAAATAGCTCTCATTTACACATTTACTTTTATTGTGGCCATACTGTGCCCATAGAAAGCCCATACGATTTGGCCAATAAGCACCTGTTTTAGTTTCCACGTTCGTCACACCATTGAATTACTACTCCAAAAGCTCTAATGTATGAATTAGATTGTGTTTAACTGTAATGGATTGCATTCATTGCACACTTGCATAGACTTGACTTTTCCTAAATCAATACACTTTTCTACTAATAATAATAATCTATACATTCGTTATATAATAAACGCGTTTTTCTCCGCACAGCCGACAAAACTAACTTTTTTCCTATTATTTGATTTTCGACTTAATTTTTGTCGACTGAACTAACAAAAGAACACTTCTCTTTACCGACACATTTGGGTCGTCCCCTTCGTCACTAATTCTATAAGTTATCTATCATAAGAATAGAAGGCAGAAAAATGACATTTATCATTTATCTATTGGATAACACACTATAGAGAGTATATCTTTTTTTATTTGAATAGAAAAATATCACTTAAAATCATTCTTCAATCGATTAATTCGTTTTCAATTCATTAAATTTACTAAAAATATATAACGAATAAAAGATATTTTTGTAATCGTTTTCAATGAGAATTTATGCACTATTTTTGTCTTTTCCTTTAACGCAAACATTCAAATATCAATTCCTCAAAAAAATTAAAATAAATTGAATTAAATATCAATATTAATGAGTTTGACATATGGTTTGACTTCTATTTTTATATTTTCAATATAAAAGTGAAAATAAAATAAGTTTTCTTAACTAAATTAGAGGATCGCATGGCTTCCACTCATTTTTATTCATAAGTGACTGTTTAATTGGTTGCCTTTATTCGGAGGGGAAATGCTTTAAACTTTTTTCAAACTTATTGCTATCATTTTTTAATGTCTCGACTAAATGAGCAAAAATTTTCATTCTTTTTAAGGCAAACACACAATTGAAAGGATATACAAACTCTCTATTTATTCTTTTCGAGTGACACCACTTTTTTCATATAAAGTCAATGAATAATGAGTTTGAAAAAGTGTGTAAATAACACTTCTTTAATGATGGGCTATCACTATAGCTATCACTCTTTTTATATAAATAAAGAAAATGTGTCACTCTTTCAATTGAATAAAGAAAACAATATTATAATTCTAACCCAATTTATTCACATCAATAGCACTAATATTTAATCAATTCAGTGATGTATAGCTCAAGACTTAGAGATATGAAAACATGAACTTTGATTAAATACGATTAAACAACAAATATTATAATTCTTTGGTTATTCTTAGTTTCTTTTGAGTCAATATATGGCTCAATACGAATGCTTTACACTTAAGTATGATTTTAGGCGTTGAAACTATAGATGTTTTGGTAGCGCTTAGAATATGTGTAATAACTATACGACAGAATATTTTAAAGAAAAATGTTATTTTCATTCATTTGACTAACAATTAATTCGGTCATTAGTTTTGCATTCATTGGAATCATTAATAATTGCATTCATTTGCTAATTATCTAAAAATTTTCCAATGCTTTAGAAATTAGTCACAAATATTATTGATTTATGAATAAAATTCTTGATTTTATTTTGCACTTAAAATAACTGACTCTAAATGACATCTAATAAAAGTTTATATTCCGATAAAAGAGCGACTGATTTGCATTTCAATCAAATGAAAGTTATTACAGATCTGTCGCAGCATTAGATAAGAGGACATATTAGCCGAATAGCAGACTCTAATCATTTGTGCGTTAACTCAGATCCTGAGCACAACTACTAGACTATGGTATAGAGCTATTGGAATGATCTCATAAATATCCGGCACAAAGTTGGTTGTTATCCGGCGGTTTGAGTCGTAACTGTTGGACGGAAGTAAAACGCAATGCCTGACGTCGTATGAGTTGCTCTCCGATTACCAAAACGGAAAGTGGAAAAGGAGTGGGAAACTGGCTTTAAAGATGACTGACCAAAAGCGAATAGGATGTACACAATACTGACATCGATGTTTTAAGATGTATATCCACTGGAAAGAGCTGTAATGGTATCACTGTTGGCAACGCATCGCATCGTTTCAAATGATTTCCTGTTATAAAGCGAATCGTGAGCTCACTATTGTTCCCCAGAAAAGATCTAAAACTATAAATACCACTCTTATGGCTGACATACCATTAGGATGAGTGCAACGATTTAGACCTATTATTGTTAAGTTTGATGTCGTAAATCACAAAACATAACATAAATTGCATTCACTTTTCGTATAATAGACTCACAATTATATAAAGGCTAACAATAAAAACCATTGAAAACTGCTTTCATTTGATTCTTGAATAACTTGTTGTTAACAACTCATTAATTTATTTAACTTTTTCTCAACTTTTCCTAAGCTCTCAATTCAGTGCAAACTTTTACTTTTGAATGGATACTACAGATTATATTCCAGTTAATTTATTTTATTAGTTTACTCACAAATTGTCAGTTTATTTGAATGCCTTAAAGGGAACTCCATTTAGAACAACACATAAATATCAAAATGAATTAACATTAAAATTGAATAAAATATTAATATTCATAGAAATATAGTTTTTGTTTTTATTTTTATAGAAATGAGAAAATGTATCCATAATTTAAAAGTAAAGTTTATAACTGTATTGAAAAGTGGGGACTATTTTTATATGATTTTCAATACAATTGTGAAGCCATCACGTGCTTAGCCATGCATTAATAATTAGCACTAATACTAATTTAACTATAAATGCAATGAATACCATCCGCACAGCACTTATTTTCACTTTTGGAACCTTTTCACGATATAATCTAAAGTTATTTTGAAAAACATTTGCATAAATTATATAATCTGTGAACTAAGTCCGCAATTAAGTATTTCGTGAAAAGCAATTAGTAATTATGTAAATTTTCACCAGAGAATCCTTTCCACTATCTTATAATATGTCATTTTACCTCTCTCCCTCCCTCCCTCTCTCTCTCTCTCTCTCTCTCTCTCTCTCTCTCTCTCTCTCTCTCTCTCTCCCTCTCCCACTCTTTAAGTATTGCAAAGCATTAGTCGATAATTACGGCGAAAGTTTAACGAGTAAAATGTGAAACAAAATTATTTCGTAGTTATCATACAATTTTACGCTTCAAAATAATCGTTAAACTAATTTAAAACACATAACCTTTCCTTTAAAAGAAATGTTTTTCACAGAAAGTCAAAGCCGTGAAATGAAAATTTTGTGCTAAAAATCGAAAACTTATTTTTAAAAATATCTCTTAATTCAGAGTCTGGTCTACAGTCTGTACTACAGAAGAATAAACGCTTCAATTTCTGCGACACTTCGCTCTTAAGTTTGTCTTTTATTCAATAAAAAGAGAAAATATAGTGAATTGAATGGAGAAAAACAGTGAGTCTTATATTTCAAGGCGTTGTCTCTCTTTCAAAGTCTGCCCAACATTTCAATTGAGTCTCGAACGAAGTGAAGCCAATGTTTAATCCTCTTATGGACCGACCCTTGACTTTCATTGTCCAACTCTGTTCTAAGCGCTGACAAATCCGTTCCGATTCACATACAATATCGATGATACTTATGGTATTGAGACGTGTGAAGAACGATCGCAACGACGACTCAACTCAACCCCGACTCCAATATTAACAATAATAATAAAAACCGTCGACTAATCTCTTGGATTGAAAAACGAGTGATTATTATTTGGCTCCACTTATATTGTGATCCAAATAAACTTCAGTTGAGATCACAAATCATAATAATAGCAAAAGTTCTGAAAAGTCATTGACGGCTATCAATAGTACCACTTTATGTTCGGTCCATTTCCCAATTGATCCCCACTTCTGCCGATCAGAGCAGACAATAGACAAAATTGAAAAATCAGTTATACTTACAAATATCTTATTTGCAATCGTAGAGCAGTCAAAATAACACCAATTTTGCCACCATTTCCATCATTGAGACCACCCAACCATTCATCTGAACCTCTCGAACAGATTTCTGGTAAAAATCAAATCCGTTTGAGTTTGACTTTATTTTGTTATTTTTCTTTTATTGAAATCTTTTCTGAAAAAGAGGTTTCTTTAGTCAAACATTTTAAGGGTTAAAATGCCCTCAAATTCATTGTTTACTAATACTTATACTGCAATGAAAAATGTCTTTACATATTTCATTAGAAATGATCTTGCTTATCTTTCTATTCAATAGGAAAATTTGGTTGAGTTTTAGCCATTTATTCGAGAGATTTGATTCTTGTTTGTCGAGAATTAGGGTTTCCTTTGAAAGAACTCATATATATTTATGAAAATATAGCCCAAAATATAAGAGTTTCACTAAATTTTGTGTTTTATTCATTTGTGTGTTATGTCTGGTCTTCAGAAAGAGATGTTGGGAGCAATCAATCACTTTTATATTAAAGTCATCGCCAGTGCTTTCATAGAAGAAAATAAATAAATTTATCGGTTGATGACTACTCAAGCATTTCATAATAATTTTCAATCCATTCATTGAAGAAATCTATTTCTTTTGAAAGGCTTGACTATTGGTTATAATGTCGTTAATGTCATTATAGAGCACATCATCTTTCAATCGAAGCAAATGCTCGGAGAAAGCGATGAAAGACTTGCATTTTGCTCGAATGGCATCTCATGTGCCTTTCAATGCCTTTCAGTGGCTTTCACTGGCTTTCAGTGCTTTTCAGTTCGACAATTCATTCATATAATATTTCTCTTATGTGCCCAAAGAAATGCCATCCACACAATTGCCGCTCGTCTCAACTTTGCCTCTTATTTATATGAAAGTCTTCCCCTTTCAGCTCATTTTTTTGTTGTCTATCCCTCGATACCAAAAATGCTATATTTTTTCATAATTTTCTTTTTTTGTTGACGTTATGCAACATTTACTAAAGGATAAGATTTTTCAAAGTGACTGCCATTTGAGTGGTTATAATATGACTAAAATGTAATATCAAATTCATTTACATTGCGCTGAGCGGTGGCTCTCACCGATCGATCTCATAATAAGCATTATGTCCTCTCCTTTTCACTCATAAATATATGTGATGTGCGATATGTGCGGCACTAAATCTAAAAGTAAAGTAATGATAACATTTTGATAACATCTTTTAGATTTGATCGCATCTCAAATGCAGCTCTAAATGCAACGCAATCCGAGTGTAAACATTTGTGATGAAAGGCGAAACACCGCAATCAAAATAATATTTGTGCACAGCCTTCCCTTCCCTTCCCTTCCCTTATAGCCTTATTATAAGCTGATGTTATGATGTAAGGGATGTAATATTTATTTGAATCCAAATTAAGTAATCGAATTGTGATTAGAAAGACTTTCGCTCTTAGAAACAGACAGTCAGTGATGGGTTGCCCTATAGTTAACCTATAGATAAGTAGTGCACAATCACTTGTATGTCACTATTGATCGGTTTGAGTGATGCAGAATAACAGTAGTGTTGTGGAGCTGTTCAGTACTGTTCATAATTCCCTTTAGATGTTTCCTTTCATTGGAATCATTGCTTAACTGATTCGTTGCAAAACTGCAAAACAGAGAAAAAGAGTAATTTATTTTCACTTAAATTCATTGCCTTTTTATACAAATATTGATAGAGTGATGGCAATAATAGCATAACTGAAGAGCTGATCAATTAGTAAGTCGGGTAGTTCTGCATAAAAACTCAGTAGTAGTCGACAACTCACTAATGTGTGAACTTGTGAAGTGGCTCTCCTTCTAATGGGGATGTCATCAATTTTTTATCAACTAAATTATTGCAATAATGTTTACTATTGCTTTGCCAATGAGCACAGCCTCAATACAACACTACAGAGAAAGGGGAGAGAAAATGAGAGAAAAAGAGAGAAAGAGAGTGAGTGGAGAGAATGGCGAGAAGTGATTAAGAGCTTTGCTCTCACTTTATGGCTCAATGCATAAAATAGCGCCAATTTATTACATTTATTTTGTGCTTAAATTTCTCTCTCTATGAGAGCAATACTCCAAATGCTAAACCATTTTCTCATTCAGTCATTCTCTTTGCTTAACTGCTCTCTCAGTGACTCCACTCATTTGGTGTGTTGTGCCCTCTCTTTGGCTTTCTTTCTGTTCAGTCATTCTTTGCTCATTCGTCGAGTCTTTTATTCGTGAGTAAAGCAAAAGCAAAATCGCTTTTTCTCTCATAAAGTCATTTATTTTCGGGTTATTTCCTCTGAGTGCCAGCACTTAATTTTCTGCTCGTTCTGTTCTCTTCACTTTATATCAAAGTTGACGCGTGGTTTTCGTTATGTCTTATGGTTTCACTTTTGATTTGCTTCTACTTTACTCTGTTATCCAAAGCAGTTAATGCTGTGCTGGCAATGCTTCGATAGGTCGCATCCATTGCCACAATTGAGAGTCTGATTGCTTCGCTTAACACTCTCTCAGCAGATCTGTTGAGAGCGCACTCAACTCGTGTAAAGCTCTTATGGTTACCGCAAATCAGTTCCAAATCTAATTCCTTCGATCGTAAATGCACTCAAAAGCTGACAGATTTATCCAAAAATAAGATAACAGACAACCACTGCATTACGTATTGCCTCAGTATTGATGTAATGTATGAGATGAGACTCAACCTCTTTATCCAATAAATGTCATAAATGTTTAACATCTAAAAACTCTCCTCTCAAATACGTGATCAATACTTACCATACTTTTAAACCACTGCACAAATACCTAATGCTTTTCCTTTTCTATAATATTGTTTGCATAACATTTTATTCAATTTATTCAAAAACATTTTCACTACACTTCTATTGATGACCAAAACATCGACAATAGACTCAAAAATTGAAAATAGCTTCCAGTCATTGGCCGACACTTTTACCATAAAACTAACAAAAATAGCATTTATTATATAACTTATATATAACCAAAGAATTAATAATAGTTTCAATATTTTCATTAAATATTTTTTTAGGTCTAAAATAACAATTAATTTATATTCTTTATATTTATAAAAATAGATTGCCCTTGTTCAATTACCTTGTCCAATGAATCATTCATTGATTCACTTATTGATTATTATTCATAATATTTTCTTAATTTCAATTCCTATTGAAAATAAAGTTCTAAAATATAGTATTCTTGATATAATCAAAATCATTGGTTTCATTGTCTCCAAACATGTAATTATAGAAGTGTTTGAAATGTTTCGGATCATTATAAGGACTTATATTCCACACAATTTTTATATTAATCTATATTTAAAAGCATTTTTTTTATTTATAAATTCATTAAATTATTTATTCAAAATTCATTGGAAATTATCCTCTAATTAACGAAAATATTTTCTAATCATTGGTTTGAATTATTCATTGAATGAGTATTTTATGCTAATTTTGATTCCCAGTAATGATTGTCGGCTCAAAACAAACCAAAAATAATGATTAAGAAATGGGAATAAATTGTAATATTTATTTATTCTTTAAGTTTTAGTCATTATTCTTATGAATTGTCCAAATGTTAAGCAATTGTTAATCAATAAGTTTTTATTTTTAAGAAATTTTATTCCTATTCTCAGACAGAATGAAAGGTTTACAGAGATTTACAGAAATATTTATGAAATGAAATAAAATAATTCCATTGAAAAACATTTTTGGCTGAATTTTATACTATTGTTGGCGAACAATGAAAAACAAGATTCGAGTCACTTAAAAATAGCTCACTTTTCGCTTCACTTCATTGTGACACTACTGACAAAAAGTCTCGTTTATATCTCTTTATTGGCAATGATTGGCTCAAATTGCAGTCGAGAGCCGATGCCGTTCATAGCAGTGATGTTGAGATTTAGTGCCGCATCACTTATCTAAATGTGAATCATTCATCTCTTATATTTCGACAACTGTCGAGAGGATACCATTTTATACACCATATTATGTCTTATCGAAAATCATTCAAATGTTTTACAATATTGCATATCATTTGGGAGAACAACACTGAGGGGTGAGGGCTCTCCCGTCTCACATTAGTTCTGGTGAATGTCGATATTCACTACTAATTTCATGTTTTTCAATAAAAACTCAAATGAATTTATAAATAAAATCAAAAATAATAATAATAATAATAAAAATACTTATCTCTTACTTTAAACGAACACTAATTTATACGAAAAGCATAATATGTCTTATGTTTAATGGATTATATATTTGCCAATACTTTGGCCTAAAATGAGTTGCGATAAACTGTTTGTTAAACGAAACCTAAACTAATATTTTTAATGAATTATTTATAGGTCTTAAAAGGCAGTCAAGAATCGATGTTTCAATAATTTGTTGAATTATTAATATCCTGTTCACTACACCGTTTATAGCACCTGAGTTACATAAGGTTAGGCAAGATAATTTTTATTTTATTTACGAATTATAGCTATTATATAAACATTAGTATAAAAGCAATGATAAAAACATAAATTCATTTCACGGAATAATTAGTGAAAACATTTAATAATTGATTTTTAATGTACTTTTCCTTCAATAATAAAGATTTTACGATAAGTTATATTAAATGAATTTTTAGAAAAAGCATTTCCACAAAACATTTTCCATCAAATGTCTTACCATTTAAAAAGATGTCCAAGATAGGTCATTTAGGAAAAATAGACATGAACAATCAACAATTATTTTTCACAGAAAAATAATAGTTTTAATAATCATTAAAAACGAGTGTTTCTCTAATTATTGTAATAATTAATTGACTAAAAGTATGATTCTTTAAAATATGGCAAAAAATTGTCAATTCGTGGATATCCCGCCTTTAAGTCATTTCGTGATAGACATGACTTAAATGTTGAATTACATAATTTATTAATGTATGTGAAGTGCAAATTCTTCAAAAGGAAATGTCTTCGATTATATTGTATTTAAGCGAATTTCTAGAATTACTTAAATTTTTAGCTAAAAACGCAAACTTACACTCAAAACAAAACTCAATAATATTACGATTATATCATTTATTTAAATTTTATTGAATATAATGAGACGTTTTATTCAATGATTTATATTAAATAATAAACTTAAGTCACGAATTATTATATATTTAAAGACTAATAAATGCAAACATTATTTTCTATTCATAAATTGATAACAATTTCTATTCATTATTGAAATATAAATAATGAAACGAATCTTCATTTCAAGCGCTCGAATATAAACATTATTTAAAAAATTTTAATAAATAAAAATAAAATATTACAGTATTATACAAGTATTGCCTATAACTTGTGTCTCACTATTGGCTAACTTAAAGCTCCGCCTTAACCAA
>JAQIXI010000125.1:0-34767 GCA_034700165.1 Galumnidae sp. Gr-Ori-00277 | reverse complement strand
TGTCATCAGTTTTAAATCAAAAGCCGACGATTCAAAGGGAAACCCCATTTGCAAGATGATAGAAAACCATTATATCAACTCTATTGTCAACTTTGAAAGTTACAGTTATTTGGTGTTCAGCCAAACACTCTTCGAATTCGACCCGAAATTCAATTTCGAACGTCAGTCACAACTCAAATACGAAACTCAAACCTATGATATAACGGATGGTCATCGGGACCCAAGTTTGCCAAAACTTAGACGTAAGTATAAACCATTTTATGACCAAATTTTGATCTCTTCCTAACATAAATCAGTGGCCAAATTCTTATCCGGTTTTTACATCAATGAAATCAATTGCCATCAAAGGAAAGACATTGATTACAACTGCACTTTTTTGGACAAAAGTCTCAGTAATGTTATGGTTGTCCTCATTTACAACTCATTTGCAGACAATTATCTCGTTATCAGCAAAAGGCTTAATAAAATCAGTGGTGAATACGAAGGGATACTCAATAATCAAATATTAGAGGAAAAGAATAAGACAGAGACCGAAGAGACGGATGAAGAGACTGATGAAGAGACTGATGAAGTGACTGATGAGACTTTAGACAGAAGACAACACAAGTATTATATACCAAAAGTCAATCGAAGAAATAATGACTTAAAAAGTGAATTGAATTTAAATACTGACTATACGTTTTGTGAGAATGAAACGATACTTGGAATATGTGGTCCCTATAACGAAGGCGGTCGCACTTCTATAGATCAATGGCTTTTCAAAGATTTGCCCCTCACATACGCCTATAAGTTTTTGCCGCTTTTTTACGACGAAAACACTTTAGAACTTATTGTTATTATTAACAAGGAATATTCAATGTTTGGTCACCACTTCTCGCCTCAGAAGCGCTCCCAACTCTTTTGGAAGAGTCTAAAGAATTACCACTTCAATTCCAGTGATAAATGGTTTGATAAGGTTCTTCCCGATGACTTCACATATACGGCATTCCTCAAACACGAATCAAAGGTCTATTTGGTTGCGGAGCCCTTCCGTCAAAAGATAATATCCGGCGGTTCGTCTGTTCTTTTTCTCTTTGATGTCAAAGAGAAAAAGGTTATCACAAATACGGTTTGTCTCCAAATTATTTTAAGTAATCCCTAAAATTATTTTTAATGAATTTCAGAAGAAGAGTCCACTCGAATTGTTTGGCTGTTTGGGCGACGGCGGCAGTGATTTGTTAGGATATATTCTGATTGCAGTACTACTTATATTGTTAGTGTTGCTCATCGGCGGATGGATTTTCGTTTGTTGTTGGCTCTACCGTAAGTCCACTCAAACTTTACTTTAATTTAATTTAAGAGGTATTTAAACAGGTGAAGAACAGAATACGGTCTACACTCAATCACTTCAGGTCGAAACAGTCTCTTAGTGTTGATTCCACTCTCAATAAATTGATGAACAAATTCTCATTTTTTTTAATAAAATTATAATATTTTAAAAATAAAAATTATTCGAAATAAAAAATTATTTAATTTTAAAAGTTTTTATTAATTCTTAGAGAGTATTGAAATCAAAATGTTTTAAACAGAAAATGTGTTGAATTTGATTGAAACTAAACTAAATTATCTAAAATTAAATTAGTTTTTCTTTTTAAAATACTTTATTAAAATTAATTTAAATTATTAATAATAATAAATAATCACTAAATGAATCTCTTTTTGAATTTTTTCTTTTGTCCTAAACTTTACGAAAAATTTTAAATAAATTCGTTTTCAAAAACTAATTATTTGATTGAATCCACTCATAAATTAGATCCAAACCCTTTCCGGTGACACAACTGCACTCTAAGATATCAATTGTTTGATTGGGTAATGAATTAATTAATTGATCCAACATTAAGAAATATTTAACTTCTTGTTTACTGGAACTACAGCTCACGTCTGACTTATTTAACACAATTAGAACTGGTTTTAAATGTTTGACATTTGAGTCGAACATCATTTGGTATAACCGAATACACGATTCGCCCACTTTTGACAAATTGGTTGAATCGATAACAAAAATAATGGAATTGCAATCAGAATAATATTGAGGCCAAATGTCAGCCATAGAACCCCCGACTTCTTCTATAATAATAGATTTCAATTTATTTTTGATGTAAACAATGTTTGTTCCGACTGTTGTGACCGTCGAAGGGATATCACAATATTTTTCAATCAAATAATTAGTGTTTTGTAATCTTTTTAATAAAAGGGATTTCCCGGAACCGATGGGACCGACGCATAAAATCATTGCTTTAATTTAAATATTTTTGATTACAAATAATCAATATTTAAATCAGAAAATGTTTTGTGAATGTAATCAATGTTTGACTTCAAAGCATTCAAATACTCTTTTATTGCAGAAAAGAGAAGATTTTCGTCGATTTCCTCCTTATTTGGAGACAAATATTTCAAAAGTGAAGACCTGTTGGGGACCGACAACAGACAGAGCGAACAAATCTGTTGAACGAACCAATTGTGGTATTTCTTCAGAGACTGTTCGTAGGCTTTTGCGAAATAATCGCTCAGATCTTCGTTTCTTTTTTCTTCTTCGAAGTCCAGTAAAAGTGAAGAAAGAAATACTAAATTATAATTAAGAGCGCGAGTCAACCAAATCAGTGCATCCGTTCCCAAATGAAATTCACTTTCGGAAAGGGTTTGGCTCTCAGTTAACACAATAGTCGCCAAATATTTATATTTTTGAGAATCGGTTTCATATATTTTCATTAATTTATAGATATTTCCATTCATATCATTCTTCACCGGAAGAAAGGATTTACCCAAAAGTTCCACGAATTGAACCACACTTTTGGATGCATTCAAGAACTCAATCGTTTCGATATTATTTGAATCAACTTTTGGGAAATAAATACATTTCTCGAAGAAGTCTTCATTTTTATCACTCATTACAAGAACTGAACTTTAATTTATCAAATAATTAAACCTTAATATCACTTCAACTAAATGTCAAACAAACCAATGAGTAATCAAATAGTTTTAAGGGAAAAACGCTACCATCACCATAACCAAGGTCACCTTTGATCAATTCAATAATTACTAACTATTGTATGAATAATAGCGAACAGTTGTATAGTTTATAAAAGTTTATAAAAATCAATAATAAAATATCAATAAATAAAATGAATGAATCGATTGTTTGAAATGAAGTAAACAAAGTGTAAACAAAGTGTCGTCACAACAAAACATGTGATTCACTCAATGTTTATGTTTTCAATTTGAAAAAAAGTCATAATTATTATTATTATTACTTAAATATTATTTTTATTTAACAATTTTTAATCAAATATTTAAATATTTGATTTAATATTTATTAAAACAAAAGTAAGAAAATTATTAAATAATAATATAATCCTTTATTTTTTAATTAATTAAATTCTCCAAAAAAGTGGCAAAGATTCGGACGGAATACCTCTTTTTTGTTGGATTTTCTGGTCTTTTATTAACATGGTACAAATTACAAGATTTTGGTCAGTTTTTTCTTAGTGTTTTATACTCATTTAAATATTATTATTTATTAATTATTAGTTCCCGAAGAACAAAGAACTCATCTAAAAATGATTCAAACAATTAAAGACAAATTTCAGAAGAAATCCGATGAATGACTGAAAGGCTTTTTATGTAATTTATTTGTCGTTTGATTTCAAATTTCTTTAATTATAAAAAAAATCATAATTTAGTCATTTTATAAGATATGCTTTTATTTCAACGAAAATGTTTTCTTAAGAGTTGAGTGAAAAATATAATAAACATTAAAAAGTATTTTTATCTCAAATATTTATATAAAAACATTTCACAAATATTTAAAGCATTCGTTTTGTGATAAACATTTTGAACTTCAAAACAACATTTAAACCAAAGATAGACAAAGAGGGGATTTCAGTGATAAATTGCTAGTGTATACCCCTTTCACTAAAATTTGGTGAATTTTGAGACAAATTTTGTAAGTTTTTAAGAAAATTTGGTTTTAAAAGCTTTAAGTTTTAAGAAAATTGCGTTTTTTGGCTCAAAACACATAAAATATATTTTTAAGACTAAAAATCATGTTTTAGACCAAAACTTAATGACAAAAATAGTATAAAAATGTTTAACGAATTTTAAAATTTAAATAAAATAACGAAAAATAGACTTTTAGTCATTTTTAACACTTTTTTGGAAACCCCCCCTTGGCTATAACCCCAAATCCCTCTCAAATCCCCCTAAACCCCACTAATCGGAATCTTTAGCCAAAAGTCTGATTTCAATTAAAATCATAATAATTCTGATCGAATAGTATTTAAAAGTGAAATTAAATTAGTGAGTCCGAAGATAAATCCTTGGTCAGGTCCACTATTATCTGCGTTATCTAAACTCATGGATTGATGGGTCGAATGGGCGAAATCAATCATTCGGATGTCCACCAAATCTGAATCCGTTTGGCCGTCAAAGTGGTCGACATATCCCTCATAGAGAATGAGTAAAGAAGTTGTGTAGAACCGGAATGTATCCATTCGTTTGACGACTGACAACAATTTTTCCAATTTTTGTATTAAAATCGGAATTAAATCAGTTTTCGATCGATTTTCTATTTGTAGAAATGTTTTAAAGCAATTGATTAGTCCGTCGGGGGTTAGAGTTCGCCCATAATATTTGTTGTGACAAATAAAACGACCCAACATTTTATTGTAAACCTAAGGAATAAATGACAAATTAATGTCTGACACATTTTTTGTTTCAGACTGACCTGAATCCCAGTTATTCTTAGACCCAAAGCACCGGATGTTGTTTTGGCCACTTTTATGGTATGACTCTGTATTTTGGTCTCATCTGCGTTGTCGTCATACTGTCGGGTTCCCATCTTTAAATCCATAATTGAGGGTAACTTAAATCTTGAGGTCAGGTTTTCCAGTAATAGAAATTCTGAAAAATTAGTTACTTTTAACACATTTTAATAAAATTGTCGAACGACTCACTCCTTCTCTTGTGATTATCGCTTTCTTTTAGAGATGATATGGTTCGAAGAACCCATGGATTGTGTATTTTAGTGGACGAATCGGTTGACTCTTTATACACTTCATTGTTAACATGAATTCCGTCTTCGAAAATGTGATTCTTTTCAATAAAAGGAAACGAAATTTCATTGTTTTCGATGAGAATATCTCCGTTTGGTTTACATAATTTGATTCGATATTTAGTTTTTTGTGGATTATTTGAATTCTTATAACTATTAGAAACCGGTTTTGCAGTAATTTTTAGATATCCGTCACAATTCTCATTGAATTCCACTTCAATAAGTCCTCGAAATTCTGGTACAAATGGTTTCAATTCTTGTGGTAATGTCTCATAAAAAGTAAGTTCTCGAGAGTTAATTGGTTTGCAAATTGTTTCGTTAAACACAAGTATAGTACTTCTGCCGCCCACCTGATGGATGAATGGCTCCAAACTTATCACATTTTCTTCACTCAATTGGTTTTCTGCCATTTAATCATAAAACGAGGAATATCTTCAGCGGAGTCTCTAAAATAAAATCATTAATTTCTGGCTTTTAATAAATGTTTATATTTTCCAAATAATTACAAAAATTTTAATTAAATTTAATTTAAGTAAATATTATTTACATACAAACTATTATTTGTTAAAAAATAACTATTTTAAGAATTTTATGAATTTCTCTAATTCTTCTCAAATTCATTGATTTTTAAACGTAGAATAAAAGTAAAAACATATTAATTCGTCGTTTAATTGTAATTTTCAAATCACTTATTATTAAAACAATATATTTATTGATTAATTAATTTCACACATAAATCAGTTTTAATCAATTTCTTCGCCGCAATAGTTATCTATTTATGGGTTTTTACTATCATTTTGCCTTGCTTATCTAACTTTTATATATATATTCCAAGGTTGATTCAAATTGAATGCCATTTATTAAAAAAATAGATTTTTCTAAAACTGAGGCTCTTTTGTCCCCTATTTTTAATTTCATTTAAAATATGAAATTTAAGTAAAATATCTAAAAATAATAACTTTACTCTCATTTGGTTTACAATATATTTGATGAAATAATGAGCATGATCATTCAAACATTGGATATAATGTAATCAAATGAAATGTCAAATCCAACGATTGGTTGCTTACCTAACCTTTGGTTAGATTTGACGCAAATGTAAATACAATTACTATTCATTTGTGTCGAACACTAATTAAAAAATAAACTCAAATTCAATAAAATTTAATTAAAATAAATGAGAATTCATTTGAAGAATAAATTCATTGAATTAAAGCAATAAAGAGAGCGATAATACATAATTGACCTAATTTACAAATTTAGAGAAAATGTTGTTTATAAAATGAGCAAGGCAATTTGCCACTCTTTCAATTGACACATTCATTAACCAAATATAATCTGATAATTGTTTTTTGTTTGTGATTTAAGACTTAAAGGAAGTCTTAAAAGGAAACTAAAAGAGTTTGAAGTGAAGACAAGATCTGATTTTGAGATAATTTGTATATTTGTTTGACTTATATTCATATATTCATTGCATTTAAATATCGACACAAAAAATGTTTTTAAGGCCTTTAAATGCCTTTAAATAAAAATTTGTATTAAATGCCAAAACATTTTTACTTTCGTTTGAAGGGTGTTATCATTGGGAGTGAGGGCTGTGTCTGACTGACTCCTTTGCAGAGATGCAATGGTAATGATGGCACAGTACTGATGGCACAGCACTGATGGCAGTGATGGTGATGCCATCCCAATGTCATCCCACTCAGACTCAGACCATTAGTACAGTTGTGTTTTTGTCAACTCTATGGAAATGGCCGTTAGAACTATGGTTTTAAATTTAGATCTCAATTATAATTACAATTATTTTCTTTTTTAGTTTAATATTTAGTTTATATAACTCTTATAATTATGTTATCATTAGTTTTAAATATATTTATTTTTTTAAAACATATAAATAATGTTTAAATAATGAAAGTATTATTTCAATCAAATATAAATATAATAATAATAATTCAGTTTTTGAGTCAATAATTAATAAAATTCAATAAAAAATCCCTCAAATATTGAAGTGTTGGTGAAAATCATTTCTTAAAATTGTGTCCATTTATTGTTGACATCAAGTGTTGACACAAATTCTAAGAAATCATCGGTTAGTGTTTGTGTTGAATCAATGGTCAAAGAGAAGCCTAATTCCACCCGAACTTATGATGAGGACGGCTTCAGAAGAAGAGCCGCCTGTCTTTGTGTAAAAGATAATCAACAAAAAGAGGTAACTTTTATTTTATTGAATCAATAAATTGAAAGACAATTGTTTGCAGATATTGCTGGTGACCAGTAGTAGAGCTAACGATCGTTGGATTGTTCCTGGTTGGTTTGTATAATTTTAATATTATTGGTCACTCCTTTCATATAATCCTATTTTAGGCGGAGGTCTTGAGCCGAACGAAGACCCGAGTTCTGCCGCCATCAGAGAAACCATTGAAGAGGCCGGAGTGAAAGGCTTTATCGTTGGTTGTCTAGGCACTTTTGAAGTTTGTTTTCAACTCTTTTCATTTAAACTAAATATTGTTTTTAGAATTCTGAGCGAAAACATCGGACATCAGTTTTTATAATGCAGGTCACAGAAGAACTCGAAGAATGGGAAGACTCACAAAGTGGGCACAAATTAGATTAAAATTTAATTAAATTAAAAACTTATTTGACTTTAAGGTCGTCGAAGAAATTGGTTTTCAATAGAAGAGGCTCTTAGACTGTTGTCGATCCACAAACCGGTTCAGACCACTTATGTTAAGCTCCTAATTAAGAACGACTCGTTAATGTCGCGGTCGTAGCACTGGTCGTAACACTACTTATACTTTATATTTGAACACATTTTTCAAACTCTTATTCTTATTGTTTTTTTACAATTAAGAGAACTATAATTCACTGAAATTGAAAGCATTTATCTATTCGTCAAAGAATTTCAATTGTATTATATTTTACATAATTTTTATCTTTTGATCCATAATTTCTAAACAAATTTATTGCCACAAAAAGACATAATAATTTTGAAGACTTTTTCGTAAATTGAAAAACAACTAAATATTGGATCTTATTTTTGTTGAAAAATACAGCACAACATATACTGTATTACTAAATGTATAAATCAATTAACGTTGTTATCAACCCATCAACTGATAACTTGTTTAAAATTTTATAATTTAAATGATCTGGTCATATTAATCGGAACATCCATAACAATTGGGAAGTCTATAGATATTTGTTAAAATTATTTATCCTTATTTCTAATCGATTTTATTTTTAACTTTTATTTAAATTAATTTTTAGCCTCAGTTTTGAGTCATGAAAACCATTAGAATTCTTAAAACAGTTTCACAATTGATATGACATGAGTTTCATTATTCAATACAACTTATTGTGAACTGGACTCAGAGCTTACCTTTCATTTATTATTTCAAAGTGTTTTAATTATTCGGGATTTTCATTAACTTTAGTTAAGTTTTAATAATTATAATAACAATAAAAAATAATAATAATATTAATTAATAATATTATTAAAATTGATACAATTTTTATGAAATCGAAAAATTGTTAATAAATTACTTTTTAAGTTATATTTTAAGTTAATTAAATCATTTATCAATTGATATAATTGTGTTAAACAATTGTTCGTAATTAAAGCTCAATTACTTTTCTCTGATATTTTTTATTCAATATTTATAAAATTAATTCTTCCGAAACTTATTTTGATTTTTACTAAAATATTTATTTAACTTTTAATAAAAAAAAACAGTAAACCTTTTATTTTATGGCTCTTAAGAAATAAATTTATTTTAATTTAAACTGCATTTACAGTCAGTGGTGTAGACTTATAAAGGATATGTCTCTTATAGAGGATATGAATATATAAAATATTCAAATAAATAATCGAATTAGAGTTCAATTCAAATAATAGTAGAGTTTTGTAATAAAATTTTTTTATGTGGTTTTAAAAAATTTAAAAGTTATTCGTTTGACAATAAAATAAATTTCTTAAAAGCATTTATCCTGGAATCATTTGTTAATTTGTGATATTATTAATAATTTACAAAAATTGAAGAGTCATTTTGAAATTCAATTATAAGGCAATAAAGTGACATAAAGTGATTACATTGAATTAAATTTATATTATTTTATAATTAAATTTATATCTTATATATTGTGTTATACTTTAGTGAATTATTTTAAAATTAATGAATATTTCATATTTAATGATTCAATAATAGGGAAAATGTAAATCAGATTATATTTAATGAATAAGTAAATGAAGAGCTGATAGAGTGTTGACTCAACTTATTTGACTTAAAAAGTAAAAGTACAAAATGCGCCCCAAATGCCACTTAACAGCAATGCTTTTCTAATCGCGAGTCTGTGCGCCTCTCATCTGATGATGACTGCAGTCAGAAAATGTCAGAAAAAGAGACCAATCGATTGCTATGTCTCTGAATATATATATACTATAAACAATAGCTCAGTCTATGGAAAGGCTCCAAAGATTGAGCTATAGATGTATTGACTCAACATTTATTGATAGCAAAATGCAAATAAATGTTTCTATTGATTCTAATCAAAATTCTTGAGATTAAGACAAATTGAGTGCTTAACGATAAAAATAGACACTAATATTACTAAGAGTTGAAAGAAAATTATTTGAAATTAAAAATGACTGAAATTGTTTTGTTTATCTCATAAAATGAGAATCGTTTGCATACAATTGTATATATTTGTGGTCTTTTTTATAACTCTCTTCAAAGGTTTGTTACACTTTAACTCACTTTCAGTATTTCTGTATAAATATATTAACTAAATTGAAATGTTTATATAGTTGAACGATGTTTAGCTCATTTGAATGTGAACTTGGAATCGGAACCTGAATCTAATCTCTTTTTAGAGGACATTGAAAAACCAGTGGATTCAGAATCTGTCGGTTCTCAAACTGATATCAAGTAATTATCTGCTATTTTAAGCCATTTTTATCTTTTATTACGAAATATATTATAAGTTTATAAATAGAATTAGAATTAAATCGAAAGGATTTTGTTTTAAAAGTATTTCTTTATATTAAGAATTTATGAGTTTTTTTGATCCACTTTTCTATTATAACGATTATATAATTTATTATTTATCAGAATATATGAGTGAATAACAAATAACAGATTATAAATATATAAAATGTTTGGAAATAAGATAAATGTACCTCAATTTTATAACAATTTATTTATAAAGAAATTTGACCAGGTTTACAATTAACCTTTTTAAGTTTAGATAAATAGAAACTTTAAAATTATATTATAATAAAAATATTAGAAAAGAGTAAAACCTTTTAATGAGAAATGATTCCTGATTTGTCAGATACTTCGCAGTAATACATCCGCTGAGTTCACTATCAGTGAGGACTAACTTCGGTCCCTTAGCTGTTAAGCAGACTGTATTTCCCTCCTATTGGACGGATTTACCTCTCAGTTCTAAAAAGAATGAGTCAAATGGAAATTCTCAGTTGAGAGTACCCGCACTCAATGGAGAACTTTCTGCACATTTAGTCACAAAAGAAGTTCGACGAAGTAATCCCGTTCTAAGAGTACTTTTCTATGCGGGACATACTTCTGACTACACTCAACGATCGAGAGTTGATTTTGTGGACAAAACGGTTTGCGCAGCGCTTATCGTTCAATACCACAAAGAAAAACTCTACGGGACGTGTAGTCCCAGTAAGAGTAGAGAAGGCGCCTGTTTGGCAGAAGTCACAATTCCCGTCTCATTTTGGCCCCCTTTGGACACAAACGGATTATCACAGAAACAACAGAAGGCAACCGTCGCTAAAGTTTATTATGCAATAACTCATAGCGACCAGTGCTCTGATTCTACTTTTGTCTCAAACACTGATATTAATTCTTTAGATCTAAACTATTTATCAGAAGTATCTCTTATACCATTCCGCGGCAGTTATGAAGAGGTGACAAATGATAATGTGGTTACAATTCTTATACCTCAAGAGCCTGTTTACCCCAATTCCAAAATATATATACCTGTTAAGTTCACTTATAACCCCGAATACCCGATTGCGGCTTTCAGTCTTAAATTAAAAGTTAAGGCAGGGGTTCGTATTCTGGGCGCTCAACTCTCTCAACCCAATAAGTTATGGCAATTAAGTGTAGAACTCAGTCCCAAACAAACGTCAGCGACGGTCACCGCGTTTTTGCGCGACTTTGATGTACAACAGGACAGTCAGTCCATTACTGAAGAATTGTTAGAAACGGTGTCACAAGAGGTCTATTCCTGGCTCTTAGAGATCGACGAAGAAATAGATATTAACGAAAACGGGAGAATTGTTTGGCAACTCTTATACGTCACCGAAAGTTCGGTTGCAATCAAACAAGACTTTGAAAAAGAATCGGCAAAACTTTCTGCTCGACTCGACATTCAAAAAGACAATGTATTGGATGTGTTGGCCATCACTAAATCGCGTCAACTCTTAAATACTGCTCTATTGACCGGAAGACAAGTGTCTCAAGCGATGAGAATATATATGGTGAGCGCTGCCGGACGTATTAGTGATATTACTCTCCAGTCTTCGTGTCATTCGGCGGATGAATCCATATTAAAAGTATCGCCTTCTTGTACTTCAGTCTATTTGGATGGAAGTGAAGTTAGAGGCGATCAAAACGCCACTGTTCTCATTAAATATGGCGGCTCTTCCTATCAAAAGAATTTCATTGTTTGGAGACCAGAGCTTCCGATTGAAATAAGAGTGGAGGACAACAAATTGAGTCAAATACAGAAATGGAAGACACAAATCAAACGGAAAATTAGTTCTTATGATATCGAAGACGAGTTACTGACTGAAGACGAATCTCTGGTCTCTAAACAGTCGACCGTTAAAATTGATTCCTTTGATAATCACAACAATTGTAGACTTCGTTTCCAACAGACAAAAGTCGAACTCTACACCAAATTTTTCAGTACTGACCACAACTCTGGCAGAGAGGCATCACTTCTTAGTCGGAGAATTTCTATTCGAGTAACTCATCTTCTGATGCCTTATATTAGAGTTTCCGATCCAAAAATTCTTGAACTCAGAGCTAACATTATTGAAGGGTTAAGTGCCGGTCGTTCAGAAGTACAGGTCATTTCTCCGATTACCGGACAATTAATGGGCTCTAAAGAAATCCGCGTCTCTTCCGATAAGGAGACAATCACTCACTTAGATATTAGGGTTGTGGCCGGACTTGAATTGCAGGTCAAACCATATTCACTCTTAAATAATGTATGGATGGCTAAAATCACTTTAATCGACAAATTGACGACTCAATATCAGGAGGGGTTGATTGACGTCAAACTTCACTTTTCCGACGGCACTGCTATAGATCTGTCAGACGTCTCATCTTCTGATTACGATCTCTCTGTCGATACATTTGATGGAGCGGTCGCTTTAGCTCCAAACACTGGCCCTTATCCAAGAGTGATAGCAATAGGTCCGGGTAGGGGTCAACTTTTGCACCTCTCACTTGAGTTGTCGTCTTCGTGTCAAAGAAAGCGAACTCAACCGCTGGCAATGAAATACGTCAACATTAATGTCGACTTTTCGACTTCAAGTCTCCAAAACGATGCTTTCAATTATAGAAAAAATGGTTACCTTTTGGGTAAAACTAATCAGACGCCGACCACTGAAACACAATTTTCAGTCAAAACAAAAGTCGATTCCAGTGAATACGTTGTGATCGGAAAATCAAGTCCTCGTAATCCACACTTGAATGAGGCCAACCTTGAAGTTGGAGTTTACAGTTTTTTCGTGATTTTTGCCATCGCTATCGTTATTGTCGGCGCTTTGTTTCGAATGTTTAGTCACGTGAAGAGTCCTCCCGATGCCATTACTACTACGCGCATCGCTCCAATTGGTTCCAGCAATAGGCCTGTTGTGGCCAATGCTAACGAATGGGTTTGGTTGGGAAGGGCTACACTCGAGAGAAGTTCTATTGGCTCCAAAAGACATACTTTAGTTGTTCCTCAGAAAGACTTTAATGGAAATGTGGCGGAAAATACCAGTAATAGAACTAATGGTTAGTCGGGAACTGATCCAAAAGATTAATGAATTCAAATGTATTTTTGTTTTTACTTAGAAAACCGTTTGAGTAATATATCGATTCCAAACTCTGAAATTAGTATAAGAATAACAACAAATCCGAATCCAATTGAAGACATTGAAGTTATGGATGAAAAACAAGAAAAAGAAGGCATTTGTTATCCACAAATAGCCAACAGAACGACTTCCAAACAAAATTTTATTCCCTCAACACAACCGCCATTACCCGCGAGAAAAACAAAACATGTTAAGAGCAGACACACCACAAGTTATTCAAAGCCTCCTCCGGTTCCGCCACATCGCAGTCCAAAAAATCTTAATGAATGTAAACCGAGTGAAGGACTTCCACCTCCAGTACCTCCACATCGTCACATCGGCCCCACTAAAAGGTGGAGTAATTCTCAGACAATTGCACAGAACCTATCAGTGAATAAACCGAAATATTCCGATTGGAATAAAACCAATGATAATATAGATTACAACCAATTAATGGAATATTTTGATTGTTTAAAGGAATCCAATGCTTAAGACAAGGAATAATCGGTTAATCTTTTGGTGCCATTTATTCATAACTTTTGATTTATATACTCTTTAATTGCAATAATTTATTTCATTTCTTTTGATAAATGAGTCATAATATGCAGAAATTTTTCAAATGATTTATATTACGATTCTTTGACTAAAACATATGATATTAATATTTTAATTAAATTTAATTGAATAATAATAATCAAACATAATAATTAATAATAAATGCTCATCTAGTTAGTTTTAAATAACTGGATACCATTTTGAGAAATACTTCTTTTGAATTAACTCTAAAAATATCAAAACTCTAACATATTTACTAAATTTACTTAATTAATGTCAAATAGCGATAGCTTTAAGGAATCACTTCAAGGAAATTTATTTTATAGACTTTAATTTAAAATTCAAAATATAAATAAGTATTTAAATGTGAAATGTGAAATGTGATTGGTCATCTTATCTAAAGTGTGAGAAGGATAAAAGTGGCACAACTTATTTCCAATGATCTCTTATATTATTTTTACATTCAATTTGATAACATATGAATTAATTTTATATAAACACAAATCAAAATTAAGATTTCGTTTAAATTCCTGAAGTTTTTTAAATAACAAAAAAATTGGCCAAAAATGTTAACATTTATGGTCTTCAAAGGGGTCGAAACCCATCATTTTTTCATAGAAATCATTGGATATTTAGAGTAAACCTTTTTTAATGCAATGAAAGTATAGTAAATTGAATTTTTTTTTAATTTACGTTAAGTATAACTAAAACGATCGGAAATTTTATTCTCCAGCGGAAGGTCTGAGCAAAAGGAATGAATGAAATGCTATTTAAGATGGATCTAGTTAAGCTATCAAATTAACATTTATTTTGTTTATTTGTTTCATATAATTTATTACTTTATTAATTAAAATTCGAGAACAATCAGGACGAGAGATTTGATATTGAAATTAACTAGGATCTTTTTATTTTGTACACTATTAAATTAGCAAGATAAATAATAAAAATATAAAAAATTAAAGATTTGCTCTGAAAAGAGGATATTAACAAAACATTTATTGAGATAATAATAAAAACAAAAAATCTAAAGAAAAATAAGAAAAATTAAATTTAGTTCAAAAGTGCTTAAGTCTGTAGAAATTGAAGGCAATTGTCTGAACTCAACTCTTAAATTGTAAATTCAATAAAATTGATGTCAAATTACTGTATAATAATTTGTGGAATATTTGAAAAAACAAATGCATTGGAAATAATTATTAGTCGTGTAAAACATGATAGTTATCATAAAGTAATCTTTTCAAAGCAAGTTTTCGCATATAATTGGAACACATTTTTAGCGATAAAAACAAAAGAGCTTTTTATTAAACTATATATTCATATATAGACTATAATTGGTTTTACATTACAAGCATTTTATGTATTCTCTCATATTTTAGATTATATGATATTCTCTTTAATAATAGATTGAAAGAAGGATTACTAAAAAAATTGCTGTAAATCGCAATTTGCTATACAGATATACCTCTAATTTATAGACATAAAAATAATTTGTAAATGTTATCGATATTTGTATAATAAGGTGTCGACAAATCTATAGCTCCAAATGAAGTGTTGTATAAACATATCTCACTTATTATGTAAATGTGTTTTGTTTTTGACTTTAGAATAAAATCTCATTAATTGAGAAGAATTGCAAATAAACAATGGATGACATTAAGAGTAATTGAATCACTTAATAGACTTAATAGACTTAAGGAATGTCTTCTAAATTATTGGACCTTTTTATCCGAAACCTCGAAAATAACAGATAAGTTCACACATTTATACTAATTTAGAGCAGAAAAAGCTGTGGTTTGTTATAAATAGCACTCATAATGAAAATCTTTTGAACTGTTTTGAGAGGTCTGAGCGCTCACGAATTAGATATACTCCGCTAAATAAGTCAGAAAAAGTGAATTATCTATTAATAGACGACACTTTTCTCGAGAGACTTTATGCGCTCTAAACGATGACGAGATCTACTCTTTTCTGTCTTTAGAGCTGAACGGAAACAAATCAACTCTGAATGAACTGAAAATTACTTAATTTGAGACCTGTTTTCACTTTTATCTATGAATGAAGTTTTTGTCTCTAATGTCACCAAATATTTTAAAAAGTTGTTCATAAGTGGACTATGAAAAGCACAAGTGTCCTCTCTTTCAGTACTTATCCAGGAAGGAATCAATTTGCCACTAAAGATGAGTTTAAGCAATTAAACAATTATAAGCGTCAGAGTTGGGCCACTTCTAAATTTAATGCATTTCGCAAAAGTTGGATCTCATTCTTCGTCGATAAGGTATTCAATTTCTTTTGACATAAAAAGAGGGCTCTTTTCAGCTCTTCTTTAAGATTAGAATTGACGTATCATTTGCTTAATCTTATTTAATGAATTGACACTTTAGTATATTTGTGTCGATCAACTTTTTGCAAACTATAACACTGGTATAATACCACACATAATGTTTTTCTATCATTTCTTTAAGAATATCTTTCACTCATAAACTAAACTAACCGTTAAGTAAACAAATTGTAAATAAGATTTATAAATATAGAGTACAATAAACCAGAAGTGCTTTTCGTTAAAACTTCAATACAGACTTCATTTATATGCAATGGATTTGTTTGAACTCAAAATCAATTAAAATGAGAACTTTTTAAAAATTGAAATAAAATAATATTCAAAATAAATTCCTAAAACTATATATAAAGCATTAGATTTAAAGCATTTAAATGATTAGATATCGTTGTATTTCACTCATAAAAACAGAAGACAACAACTCTTTGTTTTTATATCGCAATTAAGTTAAAAATATTCTTCTAATGCAATGATTTTATTGCAAGAATAAAATGATGAAATGCGTTCGTGATAAAAGATTGAATATTTTTTGTGATTAATTTTTATTTGTATACACTTTTATCAAATAATATAAACAAATGATTGAAATTCGACTATCAATTAAAATATTTGATATTACATATAATTTTGAAAATAAATTTTACCATGAAAATAAAGTTTTTTTTCCCAGTCAAAGGTGAATAACCAGAATGAATGGCAATACATGGATGGCGACACCTTCTATGAACTGGTGTTAAGGGGTAGCCATAGTCGGCATCGAATGAGCGATGAAAACAAATTGAATTTGATGTTGAGGTCAGATATTATTTAATATATAGTTTTGTTTATTTTCAATTTAAATCATATCTGAAACACATTTTTAATTATCACTAATTAATGTCTAATAAGTGTAACGATGTTTAAACACATCGACTGACGTGAGTTTACATTCAATACTATCTTTTTTTTAATCGTTTGATTCTCCACTCATTTGACGACTAACTTCTGATAATTTTTATAAATTAATTGTTAATTGAAGTAATTATTTTGTCCATCGATTGATACTATTTTATGATAGAAATGAACTCTTGTCTGTCAATAGCTATTAGAGTCATGTCTTGATTGTTAACTGATGTATAAATTATTTTCGTTCAGTTTTTGCTGAGAATTGAAAACAAAAATATTGTTAATTAACTCTTTTAGTACTTATTTTGTAATTTTATTTATGGTTTTAAGTCTTAATAATAGTGTTATTGACTTTGAATGTCATTCGGAAACGATTTGTTTATTTATATTTAACTCATTAGGAAATGATCGCTATTTCTCTTGATTTCAATTGTAAGTTATTTTATGCCAAATATTACTTTTTTGTGGTTTTTTTGTTGCAATTTTTGGGCCAATAATTGAGTTAAATTTACAAACATTTTATTGATAAGAGAATTGAAACAAATTTTACAGACTTTTAATTAGATTCACTTTTTTTGGGAAATAACTAAATGTTTAAATCGAGGAATGATTTGAAATATTAAGGAAAAGCGATTTTTTTCAATTTATTATTTGATTGAAATCCAGTTTTTATTTTAATATTTTTAGTGAATATTTATTTGAGTCATAAGTTTTTTGAAAGTTTTATTAACTTTTTTTTATTTAATGTTATATCGATTTGAGGTTTGAATTGCTTTTATTATCGAAGAAATCGATTCAGCGATTGATTTGTAACCATTTCTTGAAGTCATTGATCCAACAATTTTTATGATAAACTTTGGGTTTTTGGTGAAAACCCTTTGAAATTAGCATTTGTTGGCAATTAATTTATGATTATATCATTCATTCGTTTTATTTAAGTACTCCATAAACAAAACCCTAAGATTTTGTGACGACAGCTCACAATAGCTCTGCTTTTATTGCAGTTATCTTTAGTTTTATTTTATTTTATCGCAAAATATGTATTCACTTTTCAAACACTTATTTTAATTCTAATTTAATTCAAATTTTAGGAAATGTTTTGATAATTTGAATTTGAATTTCAAACTTCATTTTCAAAGACTATTTGTTTTAAAATTCGTGAAATTTTCTGTTAAATCACTTGAGCTTAAGATGTGATCTAAACAATGATTGCATTTCTTATTCTGTGCCCAAATCTCAATTCAATGACTTTTTGCAGAAATTGTGATTTAGATATTTGTTGAACTCATGTTTTGAACTAAAGTTTGACGGATTCTATTAAAAGCTAAAGACCTGACGAATGCAATCAAATGTATATTTTGGCAATAATTGTGTTTTTGCTTTAAATATAGCGAAAGACTCTCTAAATCATCGAAAAGTCGTGTCTTTTATCATTTTTTAGGATTTATTTTAGTTATTAGTTAATAGTTTTAAAAATTGTGTGACAGACAAATGAAGATTAAAAGACTTATTAGTCTAAAATCGATGCAAAAATCAGTTGTCAATAGAATTCAAGGCCAGAATCGGTTGCAATCATCGCTAGAATTGAGCCAAACCTGCACTTCATAATAAAATCCGAAAGAGTTTTAGTTTAATTTGTTTTGTTGTTGGAGTGAACAGTGATGTTGATGTGGGTGTTCTCACAACTGGTTTTCCACACATAAAAAGCTTGTTTTACAGCCTATGCTGTTCTCTGTGATCAGCCCAATGCTCGCTTCTAATCATATTTGATTTCATTACTCAACTCAACTCAAATCTCTATTCATAAAACTTTTTGACTCGTTTTCAATACAAATGTATTTTTCATTTAAACTTTGAAAACATTTGAAATTTTTTAAGAAAACGGTTTTTCTTCAATTGTTGTTCGCCTCCGGCTTTTCATTCAGTGCTTAATGTGTTCCAAGTTTTGAATAATTTCATAATTTTATGTTCTATAAGTTATAATAAATCTCTTAATTTGGGTTTCAGTTGTTTTCTGTGACAATGAATAAGTCAAAAGTGTTTCCTTTCGTTTACTCGACATTTGTTACACATTTTTTGTTTAATCAAAACATTCTCTGTTTTTACTTTAATTTTTTAATGATTTGAGTGTAAATCGATTTGGAGACCTAATATTCGAGATGCCAAAATTGCCCATGCTAAATCTTAATTGTTTCACTTGTTCGAGTCAATTGCAGCGTACATTTAGTTCAGTGTATGCCCTGTCCATCGATTCAGGTATTTATTCGAGTGACGAGAGGGCCACCACTAGTTTCTGGTACTTAAAAATGAACGGAAAAAATGCTATCAATCCATTGACAGTCGACCCGAACTACTTCTTCGAAGTCCTCAGGTTAGCAAACAACTGGACCTTTTCATTGGTTTTCAGTAATTTTAACTAAAATGACTGCCGGAAAAGCAGCTAATTGCTAATTACTAGATTAAATAGAAGAAAGAAGTATATAATTTTTAATTACTCATCAGATTATTAATCGTTAATCAGATTATTATATATTTTTTGTGAATTTCTCAAAATTGGGACATCACTTAATTAGAGCAAAGAACTGAAGAACTGTTCATTTTTTTTTTCTTTTTCTCTTCTTTTAATCTGAAAATTATAACTCATTTAAAGTACACTTTCTTTGGGTCAATAAAAGGGAGGACTTATCTCTTATTGTCCGATAGTTAACTAAATTCTAATTAGAGGTTAAGTCATAACATGATTTTATTGCTTTAACTTATATTTGTTTCAATGATTGAAATTCTGACAATTGTTTTAAAAATTATTTTTATTAACTTTAATCTTAAGAAATGCTAATAATTAAAGAGAAATTTCTTATCTCAAAACTAAATGAATTAAAAATCAATTTGCAATGTTTTGACCTCAAATGTTATATTACTGTGAACTCAATGGCATCGATATTTCAGACGTTTTTTTTTCTATAATTTATTCAAATCATAAATATTTTCAATTATTAATATCTGTTTAAAAGAAGAGATTTCTTCTTAAATAAGATGTGAATGTTTTTTCTCGAATTAAGTTTAGATTTTTTAAATGTGTTTTCGCATAAATTAATTAAAATGTCTTAATATAGAAACAAATTTCTATAAATTGTTATATCATTCATGACTTCAAACCTCAAACTATTTACAGTTGTATTTCTAGAATCGAGCGCTTAATTTCTTGTATGATTCAGAGCCCAATGTCTTTCCCTCTGGCCTTCATTTATAATAAAAGGGTAGCATTTATTCAATGGTTTTTTTTTCTATTTTCGATATAAATCTATTAATTATATCAAAAAACGTTAGGAATCGAGAACTCCGTAATTCATTCCAAACCTTTTAATGATGTTTGAAATGTTTATCTGACGGCGAAGTTTTTCAAATGAGATTGTTTTCCAGTTATTGTTTCTTATCATTAATTTTTGTTAAACTTTTTTTTAATTCAATTGTTGACTGATTTAATTAATTCAGTTTTATATCTTTTAATCAAACAATTTGTTGTGATTTTAATTAAATTTCCGTTTCCTAAAAACGATGGTCTCATTCGGTGACAATTTTTAATTAATATGACAACAATTTTGGCTAATAATAAATTGTAACACTTTATGGTATATTAGTTTATAATCCGATACTAATTCTAATTATTTCTTTTGGAAATTTTTAAAAAATTAATCTCATTTTAAAGTGTCTTAAATATAGTTCTGTATATAAGTTTAGATTTGTGTCACTTTAGTTATTAAAATATTGAATACTGTTTTACCATTGCTTTTATCGATAACTTATTTTTTTAATGACTAAAAAGTGTCAAAATTTTCTTAAGAAATTTAGATAAAATGTTGAGAGTCTTATAATATTATTAACTCATACTTTTAGTCAACACTTTTAGTTTTTTAGAGATTGTCTATCGATTCAAATGAAGAGCAAAAATCGTAAACTTTTTTTAAAATTATGATTAAAGTTTTAAAATTAGATTTTTTATTTCTATTCTGGTTTTTAAAATAAACTTACTCATACTTTATTAAAGGTTTATTATCCAGCAATTTAATGGTCATTTTAATGATTTTATTCCAAAATTATCGGCCAATGTTTGAATTCACTCCACTTTTAAATTTAAAAAAAAAATCTTTTTTTAAAATTTATTAAATCATTTTCTATAATAAGAATTTTTGTTATGACTTCTTCACAAAAAGAGGAAGAATAGAAAAATTCCATTTTATTGGTTTATGTCTTATAAATGATTTAAAGACGTCTCGAGTTATTTCAGTCGACAACAAATTTAAATCATTTTTAAAATTCTTTAAAAATGAAATTTTCTGTAAGTAATGAATTTAGACGGAAACGTCTCTTCCAATTATTTAGGGACCAATAACTTGATATAAGAGACGAATTTATTTCGTTTCAATTACAAATTGTGCTAATCTTTAATTAAGGAGAGGTCAATCGTTATTCTATTTCGTCATTCATTTATATTATCAAAAGTTGCCCTCTCTTTATATATAGACTTCCTCTTCAGATAATAAAAAATTATTGTTATTCTGAGAATTATATAGTTTTATGTCAAACATTATTCAATAGATTTAAACGTTATCTTCAATTCCGATTGTTTTGTGCAAAAAATAACTCTTTTCCTAATGACTCATCCAATCATTAAGTAGTTTAGAGTTAAGTTAAAATTATTCGAATTAAAGTTTTATTTCTTATTGTTTTTATTAATTAAAAGGTAATCAACTTTTTTCACACAAGTCTTTTGCTTACAATAAGTTTTTTTTATTATAAAAGCAATTATTTCTTCATCTCTTCTACGAATTGAAATAAAAAATTATATAATTTTAATAATCGTAAACCAGTTATAGGTTTTTGTATTTGTTTTTTGTGAAAAGTTTTGATTTTGTTATAATTGGTGTCATATCATTGAAAATCATTTTTAGTTTAGATTTTATCACTAAATTTATTATTTTTAAGATTAAATGTTTGCTTTGAATTTAATTTATTAATTCATTTCATAACTTTTTTAATTAATATTTATTGAGATTTAATTGATTTGTCGAAAAACATCAGTTGAATGACCAAACTTTCAATTATATTATAATTTATTATTTATTATTTATTATTTGGTTTATGGCAATAAGTTATGGTCTGATGTCTATCAATAGCAATAAACGGATCACTTAATGAATTGTTAAACAAATAGTAGTGAAAAGTGTCGCATATCTTAACTGAAACTTATTTATTGATAAAAAGTTTTTTAAAATTGTTTAAAACAAGAATTACTTTTAGATATTTAATTAAAAATGCGTTAAATTAATGTATTTTTTAGAAGTGATGTTCACTTTCTCAATGTCTGCGTTTTTTAATCGTTTCCATAATAAGGAAATTATTTATCCGTCCGTCAAATGCGTGGGAATTCATGTCGTATTAGATTTTGAAAAATAACTTTTGATCGAAACACTTGACTAACTCTTAACCAAAAAATACAATTGAATGCATTATTGAATTAAAGAGTGATTGTTCTGTTGGCGGATAGGATGCAAAATGGATGCCTCACCACTTCAGACAATATCAATAATAATGACAATGAGATCAGTCGAACGCCTCACAAATGCACGTTTGCAGACGACTCGCAGAACTCAAATATGGATAAAATAGAAAAAACCACTTTTAAAGTATATCTAACGAATGGAAATCATAATGTAGTCAAAACGGGTGATGTCACTGATGTCAGAGGAATCATCTCTTTGATCACTAGTCGCCTGTCCTCTGATTCCACTAAAAGATACTATGAAAATGCTTACGCCATTCGACTCAGTCGAATCGGAAGCCATGAATACCAAAAATGGTTGCATTTGGATACTCCTATGAACGAAGCATTAGAAGAACATCAATCCCTAATTGATAGTGACTGGAGGTAATCCTTTTAATTAATTGCTAAACAAAACAAATTGTTGTCAATATTTTAACTTAATTACTATTTCAACTAAATTTGTCTTCAAATGATTTAAATAATCGATAAAAATATTCGTTTCAATAGTAAACCCCATTTCACTTAATCCTTATTTTATAGTCTTTTGATTATTTTGATGAACTCTTTTGATTTGACTGAACTCTTTTTGTTAGTTCTTGAAGAGAATTGCGATTATCTCTAAATAATGTGAAAATGTTTATCATTTGCTATTCTCTGCCAAAAGAATGAATTCAAAGCACTGATACCTTTGTTACAATGAATGGCTAATTCTTTAATTGAGTTCAAGTTTAAGAAAGACTTAACATTTAAGACAATTATTTGTGAAATGTTTTATTCAAAAGCAGATATAGTAAAGAAAGAGTCGGTAACTTATTTTTATCGAAACTCTTGGTATATAAAGGGGTCATTTCTCATAATTTTATATACAATGATTCATATGTTTCCCCCCTCTGGCGATCCCTTTTCCAAAGAACTTTTGTAATAAATGACCCGTTTTTGTCATTTCAGATACGAGTTGCGGATCAGATTTATTCCGTCGTCTATTAATGATATCCTGATCAAAGATAGGGTCACTTTTCACTACTTTTACGATCAGGTCTGACACAAATTCATTATTTAATTAAATGTGTGATTACTTCAAATAACTCTTTTGATTAATTTTTTTTTGTGTCCGACTCTCATATTTCAGGTCAAAAACGATTACTTAAAACTTGAAATTCCTATAGACTATGAACTGGCGGTTCAGTTATGCTGTTTGGAGATCCGGCGCTTCTTTAAAGACATAACACAATTCGCTTTAGACAAGAAATCCAATTTTGAATATCTCGAGAAAGACATAGGTCTACATAAATTCCTGCCCTCATCTGTAATCACATCAGTCAAGGTTTGCATTTCGTTCAATATTTCATTCTCTCGTTTCGGAATTCTTTAGAAATTCTTTGATTAATTGATTAAAAATGAGTTCATAAGAAATGCAAAGTCAGGAATGTCTCCATTAATCACAAAATTCTTTTGTTTGGTTTACAGCACAAGACTTTACGGAAAGCAATTCAATCGCAATTCAAGAAAGTGTCGCAAATCAATGAAATCGATTGTATGCTTAAGTTTTTAGAATTAGTTCAGCCTTTAGTTAAGTTCAAAGAAGAGAGTTTTAAGTGTGCGCTCGGGGTTTGTTATATTTTTAGAATTTATTTCCAAATTTTAACTTGTTGCAATTTATTACATTAGACGGGTTGGACGATTCCAATTGAAATTGTGATCGGATCCGATTTTGGAATCGGTTATGTGACCGACAGGACCGGACCTGTAAGTTATCTGATAATCTTTATTTAATGTAAATAATAATCCGATGAGTGTTTAAAAGAAATGTTTGTTTAAATTTTCATTGCCATCACTTGAATGACAGCCCACACAAATGGCACACTTCCAGAGCGTACAAAGCATTCAAGTCATAACAAATGTCAGTGAAGTCAATACTAATTCGTCCAATTCTCCAATAAATCAATCGAACAAATCAGTGCTTCAGTTAAAGATTTCGGGCGCTTCTGAAATGTTGACCATTTCCTGCCCATCGAATAATGTGGCCGAAAATATCGCCCTTTTGATTGACGGTTACTGTCGTTTAGTAAATGATATTAACGAATGTTTTTGGGTTCGAAAAGGTATTAAGTTTTTTGTGTACTCTGTGTTGACTAACACTAAAACTGAATTAATTCTTATAAACTTATAAAATACTTAATTTCTTGAAATCTTTTGATATTTTCTGACATCTTTTTAATATTGTTTAAAATCTCATTAACTCAAAAAAATAATTTGTGTCTTCCTTTTCAAGCCTTTCCCACTAAATGGAAGTGTAATTGTAACGATTGCCCTAAAGGTGATGACTTAATCTGACTTCGCTTTAAAAATTTTCTGCTTTAATATCTTTTTTTAATTTTTAATCTGAAATAATCGGGAAATAAGTATTAAATGATTTTTTTTATACTTTATGTTTAAATAATAGATATAAGTCCTCAAAAAATAAAACAAAACTCCAAAAAGAAAATAACGACTGAAAATGGGGACAAAGATTATGCAGAAATCGTAGACGACGGCGACTATTCAACCCCTGCCGGAAAAGATTATGAATTATGTCGTCTGAGATTGACTTTAGATGATATAATTGGTGAGGGACAGTTCGGTGATGTTTATAAGGGTTCGTATCGAACAAAAGATGACCAAAACATTGCCGTTGCCGTCAAGACATGTAAAATAGAAAGTGAGGGACATATGGGCGACAAATTCCTTGAGGAGGCGTATATAATGCAACAATTCGAACATCCGCATATCATTAAACTGATCGGGGTCTGTTCTGATTCACCCATTTGGATAGTCATGGAATTAGCAAAACACGGAGAAATGAGGGCTTTCCTTCAAAATAATAAACATAGACTCGATTTGGCAACTCTTGTGCTCTACGCTTACCAATTGAGTACTGCCTTATCATATTTAGAGAGCAAGAAGTTTGTGCACCGGGACATCGCTGCCCGTAATGTTCTCGTTTCGTCTCATAATTGTGTAAAGTTAGCCGATTTCGGTCTCTCTCGTTGGGTCGAAGACCAGTGTTATTATAAGGCCAGTAAAGGAAAACTACCGGTAATTACAGTTTATTATTCAGAAAATCAAAATGAAAATCGTGTTTATATCTAAATTAAGATCAAATGGATGGCACCGGAGTCAATAAACTTCCGCCGTTTCACCACTGCTTCAGACGTCTGGATGTTTGCCGTCTGTTTGTGGGAAATCTTAATGTTGGGAACCAAACCATTTCAAGGGGTAAAGAATAATGATGTGATCGGAAAAATCGAAAACGGAGAACGACTTCCACTGCCATTAAACTGTCCGCCGAGACTTTATAGCCTTATGTCTCAGTGTTGGTCTTATGAACCCTCAAAAAGACCTCTTTTTAAAGATATTAAGCAATTATTATATGAGGTTTACTTAGAAGAGAAGACACAATTAGAAAGACGTGATAATAGAAGAGACATCCAATCGATGTCTTGGAGTTCTTCTAATTCCGACGAACCGCCACCAAAGCCATCGAGAAATATATTAGATCCTCACTTAGAACAAAACCCTTCAGTCGACGCATACATTGTCGCCAACAATCCTGAGGTAGTTTTCTATTTATTTTCATTTAATTTAGTTTTTAAATTTTCGTCACATTTTTCTAAATATTAAACTTTAATTCTTTCGTTGAAATATACAACGAATAGAAATTTCAATTAGACTTCAAATAGTGTTTTGAAGAATATTTATTTAATGACTTAATTTGATAATTAGTTTTAATGATTATTGAAATAATTAATCCTTTAAATGTTTATAAAATTTAGTGATTGATTTTTGCTTAATTTCAATATAACAGATATATATTGAATGACCCCTTTTTCACTGAATCCCATTTTACCTAAAATTGGAAATATTCTAAAGAAATAACTAAAATGGAAAGTATTTCAAAAGATATTTATATATAAGTATTCAAAAAGAAAATCAAATTATAATCTATTTATTCCTTAAGATTTTTATAAACCATTTGTTTTAATAAAATTCATTTGAAAACTTAATTTTGGTTGAATGAGATTCGGCGAAATGGGATCGGATTTATAGTAATTGATGATAACATATCATTGATTTGATAACTTTTATTCATTAACTTAATTAAACTAAATTTTGTTTAATTTTCTCTATAATTAGTTAATGTGTTGTCTTTTTTCAACTTATGAAAAGTGTTCGCACAAATCGTTTTAGTGTTTAAAAAAATCCGAAACAAAGTTTTAAAATAAGTTTTTGAGAAATGAGTTGCAATTATTCTGACAACGATTTCATTCTCTTTTCTCATTATTTCTTTTGAGTTAATATTTAATGAATTAACAAATAAATAATAAACTGAAAGTGAGATAATTATAATTATTTTCCAACTTTTTTTAATTTTTAAATTTCTTATAAAAGTTTATTACACACATTACCCCTCTTAGACGGTATATAATCTGGTCATATGATGTGCACTAATAATAATATACTCAGAAATGAGGGAAAATAGAAAAAAAAATAAAACTTTAAATAATTATTTTCAAAATTTTGTTGTTATGTTATGAGAAGTGAAGTAATGATATCTTTAATTATATTTTGAGCTCAAACTTAACCCTTTAGTACTCGTTTGTTAGTCGACCCGCAAATCATTTAACGAAAACTCATTCGATAATATTAATTGATTTTTGTTAGAAAATGACAAAAATATAGACATCGAGTAATATAAATGTAAAGTTTTTAATAAATGACTTTTCGTCGACAAATGAGTGTATATTTGAATTCGTTTCGCAGAAAACTTAATATTTTAATTATTTTTAGGTTTTGGCTCAACTAATGACAGAAAACGCTCATTTATTACCCCCTGCCTGGGCCTATAACGCACCCGCCTCCCCATCCAACACATTTGCGGTAAATCTAATTTCCTGTCTTTAATTTGCGTTAAATAAAAACAAAACTTAAGTTTTCTTTAAATTCTTTACGCATTTCATCGAAAACATTTTAATTTGAGAATTAAGAAGTATTTCAATTTCACTCATTATTTCATTTTAATAATGAAAAAAATAAATAAATATTTTAAACGAATTTTTTTAGAGATTTCTTTTGAAATATTTTAAAACCTTTTTTTGAGTTCATTTTTTTGTCGGAAATAAATTTTTAGAACACTTTTTAGAGCAAAACTGTTTTCAGGAAATTTATTGTAATTCTGTAGAAGTTTTGAAACCCTTTTGTGCCAAAAAAAAGGTATTCATCCAAGACTTTGAAATGAAATTCACTTAATTTTTTTCTTGTATTGAATCTCTTTTTCTTTTTTTATTTGTTGTAAAATAATTTTAATCTAAAGACGAGGTTTTTGTAGTTTTTTAAAGAATTTGAAGTTTAATGTAAAAAATAGAACCCAATGTCAGCTCAAAATAGTCTGTTATTTAGTTCCGTTTGATATTTATCTGAAAGTTATTTCTATTCCTTAAATACTTTTCATCGGAGTATTCATTTATGGATCAAATCAACTAGTTCAATTCTATTTACTTCCTCGAATCAGTTCTGGTTTTTCTCTCTTATATTTATAATTCAATTTCTTTCACTTAAATATAACTTATTTTTCTATAAAAAGTTTTTTTTAAAGAACTTTTGAGTCAAAAAAATTAAAAAAATAAAATAAAATTCATTTAAAGCTTCAGTTCGTTATCATATGTTTTGATCAAATCATAAGTTAATCAAAGACTGAGAATCCAATTGAGGACTAAATTTTTGAATTAACTTTGATTTTAGTGAAATTTCACTCAAATTTATAGATTTTAAATCAAAATATTTGCAATTAAGTAATCTTTCTCTGAACTAGATTCGAAAAAGAGCATGCATAATTTAATTACATTTGTGTAGGCTTTCAATAGATTAGATTAAAACTGAAAGAAAATGTTAATTAATTGCCTCAATATTTGATTACTTATCAAAATTGAGAGAAATTTTTTGTTTAAAATGAAATATTTATTTAATCGAAATGTCTGTAAACGAGAAATATTTTATTTGAATTTTTATGGAAATGTTTTTATTAGTGTTTTCTTTTGGGTTGTGGTTCCGATTCGATATAATTTCAATTTCAGGTTCAATCTATTCAAACAATTGCAACAAAACCAGTCAGAAAAGAGAGTTTCAATTCCACAACTAATACCAATACTTCCACTACAGGGTCTGCCACAGAAGCACAGGTGATCATCAAACTAATGGTTTATTGTTTGCATGTTTTTAGTTTTGGTTCTCAAAGTTTCGGATTTTTGTTTCGTTGATTTTATCATTTCTTTGAATATTCGGATTTCTTTAGTTTTTTTTCTTTGGTTTTTTCAAATAGTTTTACAAATGATTGCATTTTTTATTATTAATTGATTTGATTTTAAACTTAATCAGGAATTAGCAGAAAAGGCAGAACTCGAGAAACAATTACTCGAATTAAAGTTAAAACAACAGAAGAAAGAGTCAGAAGAAGACTCGAAATGGTTGGCAAACGAAGAAAAGCAATTATTGGCTTCAGTCAAACGAATATCTCTTTACGATTCCGAACAAAATAATAATGAGTTGAGGCCGCGTTCGCCCATCAATCCAGTGGTCGAATACAGTATGACTTGTTTTTGGCTATAATTTTCTTTTTACACTTCACTGACTTTTTTTATTAACTTTTTGTTTGTAATCTATTATTATATGAAAAGGTGTGCCATTAAATCATTCCAAAACCATACACAATGGGACCAACACTTCCAGCACTCTAAGTACTCTAAGCAGTGTTTCCATCGGTTCGACCGCTTCGATGCCTTTAGAGTCATCGCCGACCGCAGAGTTTGACCGAACTAATGATATGATCTATCACTACACTATGAGTGTGGTCACTTCTGTACGTTCTTTGTTGCAAGGAGTGCAAGAGTCCAGAGTCGAACAATACCTCGATTTAGTCAAAGTATTCAAAAATATTTTTTAAAAAAAACAAATAAAAACTTTGACTAAAAAAATTATTTGAACGATAGGCGGTTGGCATTGAATTGAGAGGTCTGTTGGCGAGTGTCGACTCTCTGTTTGGTTCACTTCCGGTTTGGTCTCATCGAGAAATCGAAATGACTCACAAAGTATTGAGTAAAGATATGGCCGGTTTGGTACAGGCCATGAAACTCGCACAACAATACAGTCGAACTACCGTTGAGAGTATGTCTTCACTTCTGATTCCAAGTATTAATGAATTACTAAATTTCAGGCGAATATCGAAAAGCAATGTTAGAATCAGCGCACGTTCTTGTGGTGAACTCTAAGAATTTGTTGGACACTATTGATCAGGTGAAGTTCAGAATTGTCAACAGTCCTGAGTCTGTATCAAACAATCGGTCATTACTAACAAAAGACATTAAAGACGAAACCGGATTAGAAAAGTCATTGAGTGTTGAAATAACTTAAATAATTCTTTAAAAACTCATTTTTAAACATTTTTTGCGAAATTTAGTCATTTTTTAATATTTCAAAATATTTGTCTTAAAATTAAATAAATGTTAAATAATTTAATTAATTCTAATGATTGTGTAAATTATGATTAAATACTAACTTTTAAAACAAATTAATTGTAAATATAATTATTAAATGATTTAATAAAAATTATTGCTATAATTTAAAAGCTTATTGTCTTTAATGGAATAATTGGAGGAACGACTCCTCCTCTGCCGAGTTATGCCGAGTCTTATATACAGTTAACTAAAAAAAATCAGTTGAAAAGAAGACCAGTTTTGCCATTATTTACATCAGAAGAGTAGCGGAGAATCGCTTTAGGATTGCATTCAAAGCGTTGACTCTTTGAAGGCATAACTCATTGAATGAATGCATTCACAGCTCTTATCTCATATCAGCTGACATTTACTACAATTCAGTATAAAATTGTTTACAAATCTATTGTTTAATTAATTTATTAAATGAATTTATAATTCTCTGTTTATTTAATGCTATTTTAAAACCAAAGAATCGCCAATTATTTAATTACTGTTTTTATTCAATAATTTATTATCAAATGATTTAATAAAATATTAAAATGTGTTCAAAACAATAATATTGATATCAATTGTTGAGAAAAATGTGTTTTATTTATTGTTTTGTAGATTAAAAGCTTTTAATCAAATGATTGTATTATAATAGTATTATTAATTAGCGTTAAATGAGTTTAAAAGAAGATCCCATCTCTTGATTTGAAGCATTAGTTTCACCAAAATTTTCTTCAATTTTTAAATAATGAGAACTTTTAAAAGAAAATTATTTCGGATTAAATATCTTTTATTTATTCCCATTTTATTGATTGGAATCATATCTTTCAATAAAATCAATTCACATCTCTCTAATTATAATCCGGTAAATATTATTTTCATTAATATATTGTTTCTAATTATATTTAATTGCATTTTATTTTATCAAAATTTTGATTTTCTTATCAAAGTTTTAAATAAACTTTTATTTATAATTTGAGCCCTTATTTTGAATCGTTTTTAGTATAACTAAAACTAAAATGTTTTTAAATTTATTACTTTTTTGATGAAAATGTTTTTCAAATAATTTGAAATAATATTTGATTTGTTTAATCATTGAATCGATTAAATTGTTTTTTTATTGAATTTAGTTTTCAATTTAAATGCAAACTAAAAGACATGAATTTAAAGAATTCATTAAATTTTTATTTTTTTAGACAAAAATGAATTAATGTTTGTCTGAAGTTCTCTACAAATGACTGCTTAAGCGATAAATTCAAACGAATTCATATCTAATTAATGCAAATATAAGACATTTTTGTCAATTGTTTGCCAATCATTTGTTTTTTTGGAAGATTTGCGCCAAACAATTATCATTTTAAGTATATTTTAAGAGAAATATTATCTCAAAATAATCTCATCTATGATATCATTACAACATTTTATGCATATATTTCTGATAACCTGAACTTTAAAAACAAATTATATATTTTTGATGCAATTATTTAATTTCGATGAAATGTTGGTTAAAAGTTTCTCATAAATATGTAGCGAATGGTTCCAAACAATTGCTTCTCATTCACAGAGTATTAAAATATGTATATAATTTGGCGCTTCCATACCTTTCCATACCTTTCCATACCTTTACTTCTCTTTTGGTTTAATGAACTCAACTTTTTTTTGATAGGAATTGTATTATATTTTTAGTTATGGGTTTGGAGTCAATGTTATGAAAACAGTTATGAAAACTTGTTTTTCACTTTAATTATTACATTTAAATTCAGTTCAAGTTTTTTATGAAATCTTCTTTTGTTGGCTTTGAAGTCGATTTAGTATTCAAAGCATTTATCAAAAACTTATTTTTTTGATTTTCAGGAAAATAAGGCGCTTAGACTTAAAGATGATTATGCAGTTCCACCGCTCGGACTGTCGGCCACTCAAAACTCCATAGACGACAACGAAGATAAAGTTTTATGGAAATACTTCAATGAGAAGAAGTATATATGGAAGGCCACTCTTTCTCCTTTTAGTGATGTTTATGCTAGAAATAAGTTCAATCAGGCGGCCAGTGATCGGTTGGCCAGCAATCGGGATATACCGGACACTCGAAATTACTTGTGCTCTTCCAAAGAATATAAAAAAGAATTTTTATTTGCAACGAGTGTTATAATAACTTACCATAATGAAGCAAGGTCAACACTCTTAAGGACTATTGTGTCGGTTCTCAATAGAAGTCCAGAACATTTGATTCGTGAAATCATTTTAGTCGATGACTTTAGTGATGATCCGTCCGATGGCGAAGAACTGTCCAAGATACAAAAGGTTCGAATACTTAGAAATAATAAAAGAGAGGGTTTGGTCAGATCTCGTGTAAAGGGCGCCGACGCAGCCGTCGGTCCTATTCTCACATTTTTAGACAGTCATTGTGAGTGTAATACTAATTGGTTGGAACCTCTACTGGAAAGAGTGGGTCAGGTATTGGTATTATATCTAAATTATGTCAAATTGCTATTTCATTATAAATCAATTAAAGGATCCGATGAAAATTGTTTCCCCAGTTATTGATGTAATAAACATGGACAGTTTCAGATATATTGCTGCCTCTTCAGATCTAAGGGGTGGCTTTGATTGGAATTTAGTTTTTAAATGGGAATTCCTTCCCTCTGCAGAAAGAAAAAGACGTTATGACGATCCCATCGCTCCGATTAAGTTTGTTTTCTTTTGTTTTTATTAACAAAAGTTTTAATGTTTTTTGTGTTCAGAACACCGATGATTGCGGGCGGACTCTTCGCAGTCAATAAAACAACATTTGAAATGTTAGGCAAATATGATATGCAAATGGATATCTGGGTATTTCCATCGCTAACTATTTTTTTTTAAATTTTTAATTAATATTTAATTTAACTGAAAGGGCGGCGAAAATCTGGAAATATCTTTTCGGGTTTGGCTCTGCGGTGGAGAACTAGAAATTATTCCGTGCAGTCGAGTCGGACATGTCTTCAGAAAACAGTAAACATTCAAAAAAAATTGAACTTAGAATTAATTGTAATGATAGGCATCCCTATGTATTTCCCGGCGGAAGTGGAAATGTTTTCGCTCGCAATACAAGGTTTGATTGAATCTATTAATTAAATTTACAAAATATTTGAATCGACAGAAGAGCAGCTGAAGTATGGATGGATGACTATAAGAAGTATTACTACGACTCATATCCGGCCGCAAAATATATTTCTTTTGGAGATATATCTGAAAGAATTGCTCTCAAAGAACATCTTCAGTGCAAACCTTTCAAATGGTTTTTAGACAAAGTTTATCCCGAACTCATTGTTCCCAAAGAAACGGTTCAGAGCGGAGTCTTTTCTCAAAATGAGTTTTGTTTAGATACTATGGGTCGGGGTTTAGGCGGACGCTTAGGTCTTTACAGATGCCACGGAAAGGGGGCTAATCAGGAGTGGGTCTTCACCAAAGAAGGATTAATTAAACACAAAAATCTTTGCGCTGCTGTTGGAGATCGAAAACCTCATCGCGCCGTTCATTTGCAAGAATGTGCTACAACTGATGCTCAGGTAATTATTAGACCTATAATTGAATTTCATTAAAGATTTTTAAATTAGAAATGGAGTCAAGCATTTGGTAAACATATTCAACAAATCAGTTTAAATCTGTGTTTGGATTCCAAATATTGGTCTTCGATTGGTTTAACTGTAGAGAACTGCGACACTAATTCAAAGACCCAAATGTGGGACTACTCTTTCATTTAACAACATTTTGTGTTTTTAGTCACAAATCAAGAGAACATCCATTCATCAAATAATTTATATTTCAGTCATTTTTTTATTTATTGAATGATTTATTGAAAGTTTTATTGAAATTTTGTTGTTATCTTCAAATTAATTATCGGTTTTTAATAATTTAAGTTAAAATAAAACCAAATAATTCTCTTTAAGTGCCTTCAATTGAAGCACAAAACCATTGAAAGCAAATGAAATTAAATATAATTTTTTTCAAATTTAATTATTTTATTAAATTATTGCAGCGATTAATAGTGACAGGAAGTCATGCATTCAATTATAATTAGTGAATACAATTACAAATGTCTCGAATTTGGCTAAAAAATGGATAAATATTCAGCTCTCAATTGTTTAAAAGAAATTGTGGGCTAAAATAGGGGTCAGTTGTAGGTTCTTTGATAAGATATAACGTATTATGTGAATGACTTCACTCATTTGTTTACAAAAATCATATGTTTGTGTTGACACTCAAACTTGAGTTCATTTAATTAAATTTTAATTAATTCAATCATTTGTTGATATGATATCAATGATATATTTGACTGATTTTTTCACATTTATTTGTTTGGATAAAAGACTACAAATTGTGATACATTTGAATTCGTTGTCAACACTTTTGTAAGTTTTAACTTAAAATTTGTTTGAATTTTAAAATTGAGTCAAAAGTTTGTTTGAAATGTGTTTCAAATGTAGACTTATTTGGACTCAAATTTAAATTTTAAATGAATTGAAATAAATGTGAGACACGTTTTATACTATCGATACTTATTTTAATCTATTATTTACAGAACTTACGGAAATCGTAAAAGTTATGGCCATAAGAAGATAATTGTCTAAAAAACAAGTCTTCGTCTGATTTTCTCACATTTACTGGTTTTGTGGATAAGAGACCACAGATTGTCATATAATTGGATTCTTTAGTTGACAAACAATTGAAGATTTTATTCCCAAATATTGGGAGAAGTGGTCGACAGTAATAAAC